>JAULLD010431565.1:0-10450 GCA_035668095.1 Sarracenia minor
TCCTGCATGGCGATCGACTGAGAGTGAGAACTCAAAAGGTCAGTCTTCACATTTAGGTTCTTCAGGGCCTTTAACACAGTCTCCTCAAAGCCTGGGGCTTGAGGTGTTGGAGCAGGTGCTTACTGTTGTGGGGGACAGTAGGCCTGTTGGTTGTAGGAATTGTATATGGACCAAGATGCCTGAGTTTGTGGAGGTACAGCTGATGGTTTTTTATTTCTCCACCTAAGATTGGGATGGTTTCTCCAGCCAGGGTTATAGGTATTGGAGTATGAGTCGTTGCTTGGCAGGGTAAATCCTTGAGCAGCGTTACCTTGCTCTTGGACGAAGTCGGGGAATTGATCAGCGACTAGACACTCGATGACAAAGTGTGTAGGGCATGCACACAAGGCGCAAACATCTTGCATGGTTGGTGGAGGTGGTTGAGCTATGGGTAGGTCAGTAGCTAGCAGCTTATGAAGCTTTTCTGTGATGAACTTTACTTGGTTTGAAAGATCAGGGTTTTAAGTTTCCTCGTAAAGTCCTCTTGTCTTTTGAGTTACCGGCCTGTCAGTGCAAGAGCCCGATGCTTGGTGTTGTGAGCTTTTGCTCAGCTTTTCCAAAATGGGCCTAAGCGTCTGTCTCATTGTTAAGCATAAATGCACCGCCACATGAGGCATCGACGTATTGACGGTATTCTGGCAATAGACATTTGTAGAAGTTCTAAACTAACTACTATTTTGGGACTTGGTGATGAGGACAGCTCCTGATGAGCTTCTTATGTCTTTCCCATGTCTCATGGAATGTCTCGCCTTCCAATTGAGTGAAAGTTGTTATAGCACGGTGGATCTGATTGGTCTTACCAATGGGGAAGAACTTACGGAGGAAGTCCTGTTGAACTTAGCCCAAGTTGTTATAGTGTTGGGTTACAAAGACTTGGGCCAAATCTCTTACGATGAACTCATGGGTTAAGAATGAACCCAAAAGTTCATCCAACACGAGAGTTGTGAGGTCCTTTGCCTCCTATATTGCCGTTACCTTTGGTCTCAATTCTTTCAGTCGAGATCTTAGTATTTTCCTAACAAGTTCTACATTTGTAAAAACTCTACTAAAAGATTTCAGATTGTTTATGATAAGATAGAATCTAGTAAACATGCCAGAAATGTTTTCGACATCATGCATCTTAAAAAGTTCATAGTCTCGAATGAGCATATCAACTTTCTCGTCTGTAACATGGTTGGTTCTCTCGTGAGCCACTTCAAGTTTATCCTTAATCTCCTTGGCATTTTTGCACCCTTGAATTCGATTGAACTCATAGGGTCTTAGTGCACAATGGAGGAAATTTACACCCTTAGCATTGGTCTTTAATTTCTTTCAGTCATCATCAGTGTACTCAGTTTTAGGTTTAGGGTGGATGATTCCTCTATGATGATACTAATAGCGAGTGGACCAATAATGACGACCCTTCATACAAACATATCTTGTGACTGTATGAAGTATATCATTCTGATATTCCAGTAGGTGTAATTTGACTCATTAAAAGGTGGGGGTCTGGTTGAAGATTGGCCTTTGATCAAGATAGTGTAGTGGTTCATGTTTCCCATAAAGATAAACTCTTAAGAAAAATGTCAAGTTTGAAAATAGAAGAACCTGGTTCTGATACCAATTTTTGGCCCGCAAATCAACCCAAAGGAGGTGGGGGTGAATGGGTTGTTTTAGTAAACTTATAAACTTTTATAAACTCTTTTTGAATGCAAAATGATTAAAGTAATTGTAGAAATAAGTAAATGACTATGCTGAAATAAAAGAGTTATGGGAGAACATATATATTAGATTTATAGTGGTTTGGTCTTCCCTAACCTACGTCCAATTCCCAAGCACCTTAGGAATTTTAAATCCACTAAATGAATTCTTCAATAGGTGAATTGAAGCCTCTGTACAGTTGGATTTGTTACAGGTCAATCGTAACATATACAATCTTTGTCGGAGGCCTAGTGTAGCCTTTTATGCTAGTAGGTGAATAGCAGCCTCTGTTCTTTACAATGATTGTAGTTGAGTGTAGCTCTCCATGAATGAGAATATTATAACACTGAATGGTCACTACAATAACTATCACTCACTCTCAAAAGATTTTTTACAATGATGAGAAGTAAATGAGAGGAGAATATTACAGCTTGAGTGTGAAAGCAATAAATAAAAATAAGAATAAGTGCGCTTTTTTTTTTTTTGTTTCAGTGTTAGAACAAAAGTTATTAAATGTGTCCAACTACTTGAATCTTCAAACTTCAATCCTTATATATGTGTTGAAGAGGACAGAGCCGTTGGGTCCAAAATCTGGCTGTTGGGAGCATTAATGGTGTATTAAATGCTTCTAAATAGAGCCATTTCAGCTTTAGGAATTTCGAAATTCCGCACTAGTGTCGACACTTTTGGTTCTGGGTGTCGACACTTAAAGTCTAATTCCCAGATTTGGTGGTTTGGGTCGACACTTATCTTTTAGAGATGTTGACACTTTATATCTTTTACCAGAGGTGTTGACTCTATTAATCTTGGTGTCGACTCACTTGTAAACTCCAGAGGATTGAAAGCTGATTTCTGATTTTGGGTCGACTCGTGATATGTTTGGATCGACTCAACTGGGCTTCACATGGTGAGCAATTGATTTGTGTCGACACGTATTACCTTGGTTTTGACACATCAAGGCTTCAAAGCCTTAGTTCTATGCAAATGTTGACTCGATGCTTTACTTGAGATCGATAATTTCTTCTAAAGATTTGATTTCTTCAAGCACTGTGTTGGTTCAAAAGTTGTAGTGCATACCTAACAGTTGTACGTTCTCTAGATTGATTTTATGCACTTATAATCTTGAAAATTACTTTTGAGTGCAACTCAGAAATTAGTAACAATCAAATCAAATTATGGTTATATGTCAAAACGTAAATTTGAGCTTGAATGAATAGCCCTTGGGCTAACAGTTTCCTCATAATCAAAGCCCTATTTCGGAGTAAACCCTTTTGCCAACAGCCTTGCCTTAAAGGTTTCCACCTTCTCGTCTACTCCTCTCTTCTTATTGTAAATCCATTTGCATCTGATGGGTTTTATCCAATCTATTGGATCTACAAGCTTCGAGACCTAATTAGAGTACATAGATTCAATGTAAGATTTTGTACCCTTTTTCTATAAATCCGCATCCTTATCTTAAAGAGCTTCATCGTAGTTCCTAAGTTCAGTATCATATTCTTCTGGGATCTTGTCATAAGACTCCCCCAAGAACATGAACCTCTCGGGTTAGCAAATAACCCTCCCATTATGGCAAATACCCTCCTGAGGCTATGTACTCACGATATATGGTGTATCAACATGTTCATTAGATATAGTTTCCGGTTGTACCAAACTCTCATTCCTAATCTCCTCAAGAACAATTTGTGACCGGGGTTTGTAGTATATAACATTATAATCTTCCAAGAATTTTTGATTTCTGCTAACAAATACCCTTTTGAGTCTTAGGATTATAAAATAAACCATCCTTAGTTCCCTTAGGGTATCCGACAAAGAAACGTACTTCTATCTTTGGTTCCCCTATACTTGCATCTCACATCAACACATGTGTTGGGCAACCCTATATCCGGACATGTTCAAGACTTGGCTTGAGCCCAGTCCATAATTCCATTTGGGTACTCGGAACTGCCTTAGCACATACCAAATTCAGAATATATGCCGATGTTTCTAATGGATGCGCCCAAAATGAATGCGATAAATCCGAATAACTCATCATGCAACTTACTATTTCCTTAAAAGACCTATTCCTCCTTTCCGTTACACCATTCTATCGTTGCATCCCTAGTGCAAACAACTAGGATGTTATCCTATTTTCTAACAAGTAATCCCTGAACTCCCCCAAGAGGTACTCTCAATCACGATCAGATCATGGGGTTTTGATACTTTTAGCAGTCTACTTCTCCACATCAGCATTAAATGCTTTGAGTTTCTCAAATGTCTCAAACTTGTGGTGAAGTGGGTGAACGTATCCATACCTAGAGTAATCATCAATAAATGTGATGAAATACTCATAGACACCTTTAATTTGGCTAGACGTTCATATGACCACACACATCAAAACGAACCAATTCCAACACTTCTTTGCTTCTAAGTCTCTTAACCGAAAATGGCCTCTTTGTCATCTTACCATTTAAACAAGAATCGTTGACTGGAAGTGCCTCCCCTTCCAATGAACCTAATGGTCTATTTTCCGCCATTCTTTGTATCCTCTTTAGATTAAGGTGACCCAAACGAAGATGCTAAAGTAGTGTTTCATTCAATGAAAATTTTTTCCTTTTTAGTGGCAAAACAAGTAAATTATTCACCTCATTATTTTTAATAGTGGAAATAATTGGATATAAAATATAAAGACCATTATCCAATATACCATGACAAATAAAATGTTTTCCAACCATAATACTGCATAAATTCTTATTAAAGTTAACACAATATCCATCAACCCCCAAATAGAAAACCTCGTATATTTAAGCTATACGGTAGGTACAACCGCTAAACATGATTCAACAATTAAAGAAAAATCTCCAGCCGCCTTGTTCTTGAGATTAGAAAAATCTCTCTTCCAATGCCCTGGCTTTAAATAGTGATGGAAACTACCCTTAGGTACCTCAACCTTTGCCTTGGCAATTGATGGCTTCTTCTTCCCAACTTTCAGTGCATTAACCTGTTGCAGCCCTTTCTTCTTCTTCTTACCTGATTTTGGCTTAGAAGAGAAAGCCTTTTCCTTGACAAACACGTGATCAACTTACAGAAAACACCCTCTACGGTCGTAATTCTTTTAATAATTTTACCAAAAAAATTCAAGTTCATTCATTGTACAATTAAGGCGGAGTTACGGAAATGGATCCGATAGTGAATGGAGCGCGATATCGACCTGGGTTTTTCCATCGATCTCGGCTCCTAAGACCTCTAGCTCGTTAAGAAGACCTATCATCTGCATCACATGGTCCCTAACTTGTGTATCCTCTTCCATGCTCTTGTTCATAAGAGCCCTCATGGCAATCTGCCTCGCTACCCGACCGTGATCACCAAATATTTCTATAAGGTTTTGCATGATGTCAGCTGCAGATGCCATAGTCTGATGTTGGCTTTGCAAAACATCGTACATAGAAGCCAAGATGTAATAACTTTCATCTTATCAGTCTTCCTCCAATTCTCATAATATTAGACCTCATGTTCATAAGATATGGTATTAGACCTAAGGTTACCGCCATCGAGGAGAGTCATGATGTGGACTCCCTCAACGTTAAATAGTTAGTAGACATGGTTCAAACCTGTTGATAGAGACTATGACTTAGTTGATATTGACAAAGAGGACCTTGCCCTTCTTACCAGAAAATTTCTCAAAATTTTCAAATTCAAGGAGGATACCTTAAATCAATCAACTCCAAGATCATTCTCTACCATAAAAAATTTCTCTTCTAGTGGGAATGATTAGAGTCTCGTCAACCCTTCCTCTAGCTCAAATAGGCCTCAAGGCATCCAATGTCATGTGTGTCACGGCTTTGGTCATGTTAAGGCCGAATGTTCCAATCATCTCAAAAGAAAAGAGAGAAAGAGCTTTACTGTCACTTGGAATGACGAGAGTGAGGAAGAAGTTGAAATTAATATTGAGAACGACATCATCTCAAATGACAATGACGTATAATCCAAATACGTCATCCTTGTTTCCACCATAAGCTCTGGTGATTCCTTTATCCCAATTGGTACTTCTACTGGCCCCATCGATGAGACTCCTCAAGTAGTCAGGTCATCGTGTGAGACAAGTGAGGATGTTGAAAGTAGTAAAGATGAGGATGTGAATGAGTCAAACTCCACCCATGAAACATACGAGAATATTATGGAGAATGCCTTAATCTCAAGAAGGAGTATGAGAAACTGAAAGAAGATTATGCGCTCTTTAAAAGGGAAAGAAACATCCTTGAAACTGATGTAACCGCTTGTGGTCTCGAGATAGCCACTCTTGATGAGTATCAAGCTAATCTCGCCGACAATCACTAATCTGTAGAGAAAGAGAGACTAAAACAGCAAGAAGAGTTAACGGATTCTAGGACAAGAATCATCCCTCTCGAGATCGATATCGTAGATCTGTCTTCTATGATGAAAAAAAGTGAAGCTGCTTCTCGAATCACTGAGCTCTCCCACTCTTTTCGCGAGTGTAGTGGTCTTGCATATCTTGACCCCTCTTCACTGTCAGAATCGTCTTCTAGTGACTTTAGAAGGATCTCATTCGTTAGACCATCTACATTCGTCCTCGTATCCTTTACTCCAGATGTTGGTTTTAACGGGTTAAACCATCCGACTACCAATCAAAGGAAGAACCCGAGGTCCTCAACAATCATATCTTATAAGTTGAAGGAATCAATGCCCTCCTCCTCTTCGCAGAATGATTCATCCTCAATTGATCACCTAGGAAGGAACCCTACAATGACAATCCATCATGAGAAGGATCCCATGATTGTTAATCCCCCGAGAAGAGTTCCCGTTCCCTCTTCCTATTCATATTTCACATCTAAATCTTCCTTCAAGAATTGGCTACCTTCGGTGTGCCACCACTGTGGGATAACAGGTCACATAAGACCAAACTGCTATCATCTTAAAGGAAACCGGACTAGAGAAAAAGGTTTGAAGGGATCTTTGGTTGGTGAACCCACGAGTTCCGGTTCATCCCCTTCTAAGCACGTACACGTGGTGGCATTAAACAATTTAAATGAGTTGGCCGCCCAATCATCATATCTTGTTGCACAAATCGACAAACTATCCCTAGCCATGTCTTAACCTCGTTCCCCTACTTCTAGACCAATACGCAGTCCTCCTAGGAAACTATCTCCTCGAACTCCAGCTAGACCTATTGTCTTCACCCCTCCCAAGGAAGGGAGATTGCCCTCCAAAGAAGCCAAACTCTCATGATATGATATGTCCATGGAGTAAGGGGCATCCTTATCTTTCCCGGTGTTCTCTAATTTAGAGCTTGTAGTATAGCTAGTACTTCATATCGCTTATCACCAGATATTATTTTCTTTGTTTTTGCCATTCTTCTAAATCGTATCCCATTGACAATGTATTCGTTCCTCAAGAAATGTATTTCTTCTAGAGATGTCAAAAGAAAATATATATAACATATATGTAATTGCTATTTCTTTTTGTTTCTGTCCCTAACATGCATGAGTGCCTGGTAAGCTATAATGAACATGAATGATAGAGAAGATATCTTCCACTCATGCACTGCATAATTATTTGACGGATTTTCATGGCAAGTGAATTTTCATCTTGTATCCTATTTAATATTACACGTATGTATACTACGAGTTAGTGGTCATGTTGGTTCTATCTATTCCACGCACTTATTGCGATCATAATGCTTGTAGTGTTAGGATAGTATACTTGAAAACTATGTTTTTATGTATTTTATTATCTTTGATCCCTGGTATATTAATGAGAAACACTTGAGAGGTGTTTTCATTTACTATTTCATATCTGTTATGTGTATGATGTGTGAATGCATAGTTCGCATATTTTCTCCAGTATTTGACTTAGTGCATGAAGCGTAGAAGATTGGGTCAAAGGTTCTGACATATATATAAGTGGGTACACAATCGTAATGGACCCGAATAATCCATTGGTACGATTATAGCACATCGTTATAGCAGTCGGTCTTGGCTAAGTCAAACGGCTCAAATTCCAATCTGGGAATTTGATGTTTGGGCTCGATGTTTTAGTACACTAGGAGTGTATTGAGCATCATCATTAGGTTGATCAATTATATACTGACTATATGAATTGATCTACATCCTATATTATCATGTATTGCACGTACTCTTAATCCCAACGTGATTGATCGAATCATGTTCAGATAATGCACAATGCTTTGAGTCACCAATGACTGAGATTTTAATATTGAGATCAATATGACCGGTGGGTTGGGTACTATCATTATTTGTTTGATGGTTGATAGTCAACTGACGGAAACCACATCCGACTTAGGTTGAGGAGTTCTCCCCCCAGTGTGCTTTGCTTATAAGTTTGACTATGCCAAATCTGGTAAGTGGATCGATTGATCCGGCATACTCATTAAGTTAAGCAGCGCAGTTTTGATGACAAGAGGATTATCGAACTAGGTTGTCAGTAACCTTATTTGATTATCGGGAATCCATATCTTAAACGTAGGGAGACTACAGTGCAAATGATAATTGGAAACTCGAGACACAAATCGAGTTAGGGTCGAGAGTTTAATCAGGGCCTTTAGTGGAATAAGTCCTGGTTCGTGCGAGATAGGATCTAACTCGGGGGTAGAGTTAGGGATATCCGATTCTCTCGTACGGTTAGCCCGAGTCCTATACTTCATCGTGATCCCTCACGTAGTCCGTTTATATGCATGGTTTATTTTTTGGGTTGGCTTTGGTAATTATTTAATTTAATTCGATCGTCGGATTTTTCATCGGGATGATCGTGGTATTAAATTAAATGTTCAGTGACATAATTGGAAAAATGGCACAGCAGGGATTCTCTCCCTAGTGGCTGGCCCTAGGAATGATGAAGGGAGGTTAATTTTGGTTAAGATAAGATATCATATCTTGGTCTCCAAAATTAGGAAGGTGTATATTATATTATATGGAATAAGAGAATTGTTCCTATGGAAATATATACATACACAATCCTTCCTCTCGCATTGATGGCCGGCCATATATGCATGTTATTTTATTTAATTATTTTGTGTTGTATTTTATATGGCATAATTTATGGAAGGATAATAAATGTCTCCATTTTTGGGTGCATTAATATAGATACAAAATAAGAGATAAGGAAATAACATTTTTGGTGTGTGCCATTGACTCTAACACATGTGGTCACCCCCTCTCCTCTCTCCTGTGTGTTTTCTACATCTTTTGAAGAGAAAATCAAGTGTGTAGAAGCCAAAGGACTCGGTTCAGATCGGTGCTAACACACCGGAATCGAGACGTGCGTCGGGTCATACGCAAGAAGATCACCGGGTGGTCTCGCCTCAACACGTGGAATCAAGAAACTTTATAACGAGTTCCTAAAGGTATATTTTGATTAAACTCGTAATATCTCTTATGTTTTTTCATGAAAAATGCGATGTTACGTATTTTACGGTCACGTAATCGTCGATCCAAAACTATTTTTCAAAACTTTCGCTACGCCGAGTCTAACAATGGTATCGGAGTCGGGCTTACATTTTTCATGAAAAGCCATTGTGCTAACCTTGGTTTTTTAGATTAACGTCGTTACGATCCGGGTTTATGAATTATGAATGTTTATTTTATTTATATTACTTTTAACCGAAAGTATCTCGACAGTTTTTAAATCGAGATTAGATTGGTTGTATACCCCTTACATGGAGGATAGGATTTGCGATGTAATATTTTAAATTAATGTATTATTTTTTGGATCTATATCTTGTTAAACGAGGCATGGAGAACGAGGATCAAAATTGAGATGGAAAAGGCAAAAAGGAGCAATGGTAGAGGCAAAATCCAAATTCGGAGTGCTCTGTCCAGGCTCCGTTTTGGGGGGTTTTGGGTAAATTTTTCAACGCAATTATTTCGCTAGAATTAAGTTCAATATGTTAGCTTTCAAATGGTGATTCATGGGTGTCAAGGCAACAATGGGAAGTAAAACATGTTCAAAGTTTGTCGCGCGCAGTGGTTGCTGAGCAGTATTTTCGGACTTTGGTGATTTTTTCGGGGCACCTAGACATCGTCTTTCAACGCGATTTTTGGCGGAGATCAAGATCGAGATGTCCCCTACCTACCATAAAGTTTTGGGGTTTCGGATGCAACAAAAAGTCTGCCAAACAGGCCCTAGAAGATGGCAGCTATAGGAAGGGAAAGTAGCAGAATTTTCGGCACTATGTAGGGGCTGTTTGGACTTCTTTTTTCAAATTTATCTGGCGTTCCAGTGGTGGTCCGAGGCTGTGATGGTATCCCGGGGGCTGAGGAAGAAGATCGGGTCTTCGACGGCTCGATTAGGGTTCCAAAATCCTAAGTGTTTAATCTTTAATCCGAGACTGTCGGATGGACTGGATCGTAATGATTTTTATTTATTTATTTTTCGTTACTTTAATTAATTAATTAATTGTTTTGTTTAATTACGTGGATGGAATTTTATTTTATTTTATTTTTTCCTTTTATACATGTTTTTAAATCGAGAGTATATTAGGAAGAATGACTTTTAATAAAATAAAATTTCTAAGCAATTTTTAAAATGAAAAATAAATATATAATTAAGTTATTTCATTTTTGGGTTAAAAAGATAATCAATTAAAGTTTTTTTTGAAAAATCGGAAAATTAATTCCTTTTCGCAAAATTAAAAAAGTAAAACTTTTTGTTTGTTTTAATGAAATTAAACATGGAATTTTAATTGATTAACGCCGGATTAATTTAAATCGGATAATTA
>JAULLD010431782.1:0-10448 GCA_035668095.1 Sarracenia minor
ACTTTATAGGTAAGGCGTAACCTACTATTCTTATAGGCAAATCAAATCCGCTTCTTCTTCAAGGGTAAAGAGGAACCACCTTTTTCAACAAGTGCGAAGAGCAACCTCCTTGTTGAACAAGGGCGAAGAACAGTCACCAAACGGATTACTTGATTGGGTGAATCATAACAACCTTCTTCAACAACGTGAAGCAGAACCTAGCTCTTTAGAGTTGTTGTTGTAGATGGTGTTCTCATTTGTGAGATGATTACAACAAATTTTTCATGACTAAAGTGAATTACTCACTCTTAATAAGATTTATAATGAAATAACAGATGTGAGAATTAGAGAACCTAGAGAAGATGAGTTGTAAAATGAATGTTTAATGAATGCTCTTGCTTTCAGTGATTGGATGATTGAATATTGAATTCTCTTGCCTTATTGAACCTTCAAACTTTACTCCTTATATAGCCTTTGAAAGAATATAGCCATTGGAGTGGTCAAACTAGCCGTTGGGAGCATTTAATGGTCGAAAATCCGAATGTTAGAGCTTCTGGATTTTGAAATCTTTCGCGTAGGTGTCGACAAAAACATCTTGGGTGTTGACAAAAAGAGATATAGGGCACCGTTGGGTCGACACAAATCTTGAAGTGACGACTCATGTAGATCTAGATCCGAGATCTGAGGTGCTTGGTTTGACTCTTACTTATCTGGAGTCGACTCAAATTTTTTTGTAGCTTTCTTTCCATAACTGGCTAGTGTCGACTCATATGTGTTGGTGTCAACTCATCTTGATCTCTTGATTATGTGTAACATCCCAAACTCAACGTACTAGGAAATACTAACATACAAACCTAAAGCCTAAAAGAATAAGTCGAAACCAAAAATAAGCTATGGTTTACGGAAAACATTATGTTTTCTTCCAAGTAATAACCGTGCAAAAGCTAAGAAAAAATGACCATTTTAGTATAAAAGATATGCCTAAAATGAGCTCAAAATGAGTCCCAAAGGTTGGCAAACATACCCCAAATATTTGGAAAATAAAATAGTTTTTGCATGCCTGAAACCAGGGGGTTCGCTCGAGCGGTGTTAGTCAGAAAAGCGATTTTGGATAGTTACAGCGACACTCCAAAATCGATTTTTTTGCATTAAATAGCAAGTAATAAGATATAATAGAGTGAGAAGGCTGGTGGTACAGCTTACAAGTTAAAAATCATGAATTAAAAATTGAAAACAGTTTTTCCCGAAAACCAAAAACTCTCAACTAGCTTGCTTTTTTGGTGAATTTTTCGGACAGCCAAACGGCACCCAATTTTCTCACTCGACACATCAGCCTCACTAGAAACAGTATATGTACAGGGAAAAAATACTAAACAAGAAACCTGAGATTCGAAATCCCGAAATCATAATGCCTGAATATAAAAGGTACATACGTGGAAACATAGAAATTAGAAGTTTTACAAAAACCTTATAAGTGTTCAGATATGCTACCTCAATGTATAAGTCTCAAACAAAAGTACAAATACGTAAAGGGTCCTCCAAGGTATCTAGGTGCAACCGCAGCTCAGTCCGCGATGCCTTTACCTAAATCACCTGCCAGTTCTCTGAGACAACGTGAGCACATGGCTCGTAGGAAACAAGTTATGTAAGAACTAAACATGCTTTATGAGGATGACATGCGATATGCATATACATTTGATTTGGTAAAAGTACAGACAATTATACAAACATTTGTAGTTATAACATTACAAAAAGTAGGGAAAACAGCATAGTTTTCAAGTTAGGTAGAATCATCCACGTGTAAAGGGGACATGAAACATGTATAACCCACACCTATTGTCTTACAAAGACACCCCAAAGCTCCTGCACCAACATCCACATCCACCCTTCAAGGATGATAAGATGGACGAAAAGGAGAAGTCGATGAAGGGTCGACATGAATGAACATGAACATCACACTTTTATGTCTGAGCCAAAGAGTAGGGCACCCATAACAACCTTGCACACTTTTATGGCTAAGCCAACAGGTAGGGCACCCATAACAACCGTGCACAATTTTTCAGTCGACTAACGGGTAGGGCACCCATACGACCACAGAAGAAGATCATAGAATCGAACAAAAGGGGAATCACCACCAACACCAACCCCCAAAACCACCACCACTACGATACAAGGCATATGTTATATGACAATAACCAGGCATGTAGGTAAACCATAGATGTTGTAACAACCACTAAGAGTATAACCAGAATCAAGATGTTATTATAACTATGAATGACACAATATATCCAATGATATTATGGTAACAATTATCAATGTATATCTATGCAAAAAAACACAATTACACCGATAACAAGAATAAAGGCATGGTTCGTCACAATCCTATATTCGAATGAGCTACAATTATCGTAACTCCTAATCTAAGCATGAATTAAGAGGGTTTGATACAAAGAGTCATGACATAACATCACATTCAACTAGCTTGCCATCCACCCAAAAATCGTTTAGGATCCCGAAAGTCCCAGGTTTTGAACCGCAAGGTCCTTTCCTCACCGGTTTCATGAAAGTTAACAAGTTTTTAGGAAAATCCACTCGGAAGCCAAATTTTACCAAAAACCCTATTTTTGCCCAAAACTCACCCCAAGCAGTTTGTACATGATTTTTGCTACGACCGTTCGTTTTACGAGCCGAAAACACCGACAAACAACAATCTCGGTACATATCAAGAAATAGTAATCAGTTTTCAAAAATCGACATTTTAAGAATGATAAAAGCCGATATCTATGAATCTCGCATTATATGTATTTTGAGTTTTAAGCATGCAAATCATAAACTAAAAAGAAACAAGTGTTCAGGTCATGATAAGTATCGAGAATAACTAAAATATTTCCAAAAGCCCTAAGCTTCGGGTCCTGCAATATAAGATATAAGCTAGAAAAACATGAAATTTAGCATTTTTACCACAAATACTAGAAATTAGCCTTACACATAACATGATAAGTTCAAGAGTAGGTTGATTCCTACCTCCCAAGACTGCCTAAGAAGGAAAATACCAAAACTAAGGTGGTCCGAAATGACGAAAACAGAAATAGGTCCGATCAACGCATAGCGCTTGTCTTCCTAGTCAAGCGTATGGTGTCGTAAGTTAAGTTAAAGCATCAAGAATCACAAAAACCCAAGCTCTAGATGCCTCAACCATGTTCTAGAGAAAAGGGAGAGCAAAAAGACTTATTAAACTTAACCCAAACATCAAACAACCCATAGGCTTTAAAGACCGAATTAAAGGGGACCACTCGAGCGGTCTCTAGCTCACTCGAGCGATCATCAGTTTGGGATGAGGCTCAAAAAATGATGAAAAAAGATTCAAGTTTCAGTCCAAATGCCATAGAACTTTCTCAGATAAAACATAAAAATGAAATTCTTATAACCACGAAAGGGTTAAACCGAGAACCCACGAGGAACGAATCCAAATTTAAAATACCGTCAATGTACAAGTACCTTAAGTTTGGAATCTGAACCTTCAAACTGAACATAGAACATAAGCAAACGTGTAAACGTATAGACGATGGCCAGACCCTCACAGTATGGAATGTTCAAAGGTGTGAACTCATGTAGTCTTGGTGTAGACATTTCTGTTCTAGGCTTCAAGATCTAGAATAAGCTAAAGAACTGGTGTCGACACAACTCTTCTTGGTGTCGACACATACTTCTGAATCTGCTAAGGTGTCGACTCATTCACACTTGTTGTCGATCCTTTTCTTGTTGCTTGGCTTCCTTCGATCCTTTGATTAATGAACTTTAGCCTTTCCTATTGGGCTGAGCAAAGCAAACTTTAATCTTCTCTACTTTAATTTGCATTATCTACAAGACCTTCTCTTAACTTTTTGCTTAACTTGAGCTTCAATGTATTTGATTTTCCTTTAAAATACTTTTTGAATAAAAACAAGTCAATTAGAATGATCAATTCAATTTAATATGATATTAAATGATTATCAAATCAATAGGTTGTTATTGTCAAAACCAAATTAAAGCTTGATTAAAAAACCCTTAGGCTAACATATATGATATACCAAATAGAATATCAAGTCAATAACACGGTATGCACAACATGATATCGTAAAACCATTTGCTGGATATATGCAACAAGAGTATCCTAACTAACAAGTATGATATGTGCAATATGAACATCACAACATAGCAACAAGATATGGGCAAATGATGATAAAACAAAAACTCGCCACATGACATGATAATGTTTTCGTGGAAGAAAAGCATGGAATGGTCCAAATACATGCAACTACACCAGTCACCAACTTTAACCCAAATACACAATTTTTCTCGAAAACCATCAATCCGTCAAGCTTTTCCAAAAACCATTTCGATTTCCAAAAATTCTTAAAATGGAGCCATGGATTCTGATTCATGGCAATTTCATGAAGCAAAGTAAAATTTTAAAAAACCTTACCGAATTATCACTTTTCCCATAAATCTGCCCCCTTTTCCCAAAATGAACCCAATCCGTTCACACGCGTTTTTAGTTACGCCCAACCATTTTTCAATCCAATAAGATAGGCATACTCTAAACATCTCATAGAAGTAGGAAAACAAACTTGTTTTTCAAAATGAAAGGTTTAAACCTGTCAAACCTCATAATCCATCATATATCGCACTGTACATATTTTATGTAATACTTAACCGAATTAAAAACCAAAACGATACATGTGATCTAATCGAGCTAGATAAGCACAAAATCTAACTAATATCCAAAAGCCCCTTGTTTTGGTCATCAAAAAGTGTATACATACTGTAATAGGTCAAGAACTCACTTTTCACTGAAGTATACAATGCATGCATCTACAATCATTCAGGGTAAGCATATATCCTACCTCGTAGCCGAAGTGAAATTCTCAAAACAAGCTCCCAAGTCCACGAAACTAGATCTCGACATCAAACAAAAAACCAAAATGATAAGAACATAAAGCAAAGTGAGCTAAACCGTAATACGTAACTTAATCTTACAAGAACTTACAAAATGAAGACTCAAGATCCATCAAAAATCCAAGATCTGAGTCTCCAAAAATCTCCTTTGATTTTCTCCGATCAGTGGAGAGAAAAGAAAAAAGATATTTTGCTCAAAATATCCAAAATCTCGTAGCTTAAAAGCAGCTAGGCCGGTATAGAGCACTCAAGCTGTCCCCCATCCACTTGAGCGGACTTGTGCTATCTCTCACAGCTTAAAAACTTAAAAGTCAAGGTTCATTCCTGAACCAAACATCCTCAAACTTGGCCCAATACCCCGAAATAATTTTCCCAAGGTTCCGAAAAGAACAGTAACATCATCAGACTCCGAAACAATATAAGATTTTAATTTCCCATAAACTTTTAACCGGTTCAACGAATAAGTTTCATAGTTTAAACCCGATTTAATTAAAATCCATAAATTGTAAATGTCGCATCTGTTACAATCTCCCCCACTTAGGATATTTTGTTCTCGAAATTAACATATCTAATAGGAAAGCAACCCTGCACATCTCACTTACCAACCTTGGTCCCAAGCAAAGCGATCTTTCTCAAATCTGCTCCACACACGCCGAGGACTCACCCAATATGCCACCCTACCCACCAAAAATGCCACCAGAATACCCAACTGATAGCCATTGTCAAGGGTGAACATTTCCAATCGACAATAGCAATATGATACTAATCCATACCATGTAGTAACAAACATGAAAACCCCACACACGGATCTAGAAATGGTAACAATCATGTTAGCCTAAGGGTTGTTCAATTAAGCTAAAATTTTTATTTTGACAATAACAATATATTGATTTGATGATTACTATTATTTTGAATGAGCATAAGTAAGATTTTCAGAATTGAAAGACCTTAAAATCAAATACCTTGAAGTGCAAGCGTATCAAGTTTTTGAGCCAACACAAACAGTTTTGTGTCAACACCAGAATACTGAAGCACTCCAAGTATTAAAGGTTTGAGTTGACACATTTAACTTTTGAGTGAACACATAGTGGCTCCTTCCATGCTCTGAAGATAAAGAGTCGACACCAGTGAAGGTTGAATCGACACAAAGTGAAGGACCAAGGCTCCCACAGAAGCTGTGTTGACACCAATGAAGTATCGAGTCGACACAAAGCTCTTTGTGGATTCCTGAATCTAAGAAGTTTCTACACCATGACATTACCATTCAAGGATTTCCGATGCTCGAATAATGAGTCAACACCAATGAATAATAAGTGGATACAAGGCACTCCTCTATGAATTTGTAGATCCAGTTGAGTTTGTTCAGATAGTATACTTAAAAGCCATTCTTTTATGTATTTTATTATGTTTGATCCCTAGAATATTAATGAGAAAAAATTGAGAAGTTTTTGCATTTATTGTTTCATATTTACTATGTGTATGATGTGTGAATGCGTAGTCTGTATATTTTGTCTAGTATTTGACTCGTCGCATGAAGCAGGGAAGATCGAGTCAAAGGTTCTGACAAAATATACATGTAGGCTCACAATCGTAATGGTATAGAACAATCCATTGGTACGGTTGTAGTACATCGTTTGAGTAGTTGGTCCTGGTTTGGTCGAAAGGCTCGAATTTCGGTCTGGGAATTTGGTGTTTGAGCTCGATGTGTTAGTACACTGGGAGTGTATTGAGTAGTATGATTAGGATAATCAATTCTATACTAACTATATGAATTGATCTATATCCTATATTATCATGTATTGCACGTACTCTTAGTCCCGACGTGATTGATCGAATCATGTTCAGGTAATGCGTAGTGGTTTGAGTCACCAATGGCTGAGATTTCAATATTGAGATCAGTATGATCGGTTGGTTGGGTACTATCATTATTTAATTGATGGATGATAATCAGCTAATGGAAACCATGTCTGACTTAGGTTGAGGAGTTCCCCCCTGTGTGCATTGCTTATAGGTTTGATGATGTCAAATCTCGCGAGAGCATCTTTTGATCCGGCATATCAAAAAGATAAGCGCTGCGGGTGCGAGGATAAGAGGATTGTCAAACTGGGTTGTCAGTAACCTAATTCGATTTTCAGGAATACATATCTTAAACATGCAGAGACTACAGTGCAAATGATAATTGAAAACTCGAGACACAAATCGAGTTAGGGCCTTTAGTGGAACAAGTCATGGTTTGTTCGAGAAAGGATCTAACTCGGGGATTGAGTTAGGGATATCCAGTTTTCTCGTACGGTTAACCCGATTCCTATATATCCTCGTGATACCTCACATAGCCCATTTATACGCACGGTTAATTTTTGATTGGTTTTGGTAATTATTTAATTTAACTCGATCGTTGGATTTTTCGCCTGGACGGTCGGGGTATTAAATTAAATGTTAGGAGGCATTATTGACAAAATGGCAAGTTTGGAAGTTCCCTAAGGGGGTTATATATATATATATATATGTATATATATATTGGGGTATTTTATTTAATGCAATTAGGAAGGTGATATATATGGATATATGTCCTATTACATAGAAAATAAAATACATATAGAGAGAGAAGATATATTTTATTTATTTTAATTTATGTATTCTCATTTTTATATAGGAAGGAAATATATATATATATATATTAAGATAAATAAGGATTGAGATATATATGTATCTCCATGGAAAATATATTTTGAACCTAATATTATTTTAGCAAAAATATATATCTCTCTCTTCTCATTATATGTGGCCTGCCCTAGGAGGGTGACTTTCCTATATTATTTTATTTTCTATGTAAATAAGGAGAATATATTTTGGATAAAAATCTCTTAATTTTGTATAGAAATAAATACAATGTATTAAGGAGAGAAAAACCTAATTCTCTCATAAGCAACACACTTGTGCCGCCGCCCCTCTCTCCCTCTCCTTGACTGTTCTTCAATCGTTGGAGAGATTCAAAGTGTGTAGAAGCTAGAAGGACTCAACTCGGATCAGTGCCCACATGCCAGAGTCGAGACGTGCGTGGGTCGAATGCGAGGAGGCCATCGGCTGGTCTCCCCTCGGCATGTGGATTCTAGAAACTCTACTACGAATTTCATAAGGTATGTTTCGATTAATCTCGATACAAACTTTTAGCCTTTTCATGAAAAACGCATCGAGACGTTTTTTACGATCACGTATCCGATCCAGAATAATTTTTAAAACTTCTGCTGGGCCGACTCTAACAGTAATGACGTGTAGCTCTCCCCACAACACAGGGAACCATTAATTAGAACATCAAGAATACGATAAGACAACATGCCAAGACAACGTCATAAGGAGGACACATAAGACACATTATTCAGAAAACACGCAAAAGTAATAACTTATAATAGTCGTCAAGTGAGTTCAGATCAAGAGCAACAATTCTTCACCAACCCTAAGCTCAGTGAACACTGAGGCTGAGGGGAAGTTAGAGACGGACCGCGTATCTTAGGCCCAGAATCTGAATCTAGCTTGACCGAAAATAGGGCAAGAACATCAATTGGACCCAACCAAAGGCTAGCCCAATCTACACAATGGGTCATCTCCTCATAGGAGGTCAGGTCATCTTCTCGTGGGATGTTAAGTCACCTCGGATGACAGCTCGAGCCCCAACTCGATGATATGGACCATGTTGGCTAGAGATACTTATTAAACAGAAGATAACCACAAATCATATATTTGCACACCACATAGGTCGACTCCCAAAAATGGAGCGATAGCTAGATATGACATTATCCCGCAAAATCAAGAGAAGAGATCCACGCAGTCTCTACTTCTCCTCTCGGGTACGATTGGTAGAAGTAGAGAAGTACCCCCACGCAAAAAAGAGTATAATTTTTTTTTTCTATTCAATACTGACACTTCTCGTGTGTGTAAGAACGAGGAAGAAAGGCTTTACAAGTTAGAAGTGCAGAAACTGACTTAAATGTTTGAGTGCTTCCCGATCACCCTAGCCGGAAAGCACTAACAATATTCTCATGTGTGCATGAATGAGAAAGAAAGGCTTTACAGGTTCAGGAAGGTGTTCATGTTGATCATCTCTATTCGGGATCGTAAAAAATAGTCCTAGTTAAGGTTCAGCCTAGATTATGCCAATTTACACACGCACAATTGGCATTCTTTATTTTAGTAAGACAATTTTTGGGCTAGAATTGATAATCACTACATTTTATTCTGCTATTAAAGATATTGATATAATAACATAATTTAATTTTCTAATTATTTAGTTACAGTGTCATAAGAACATGTAATTTGATTAAATGAATACACAATAAAAAGATGATTTAACATTTATATTATATGTTATAATCTCAATATTTCAACCTTCAAATATAATCATTCTAAGATCTGAACTATATTTCGGTAATTTTCAAATCATATTTGTTAGAAATTTAATTCATATTAAAATTCCTTTATTTTTAGTGGCAAAATTCAAATAGTTTTGTATTAGGTTTTATTGGAGATTATATATAATGTAATTATTTTTTTTGGAAGAAGTCTATGGTACAAACACAAAAAGTAAGAAGTACAACGATTTAAAGTTGAAAAGGTACAAGTAGATATAGCACAAGGAATAAACGTGCAAAGCTGGAAAAACGACAACCACTCGAGCGGTGACCAATTCGCTTGAGCGAACGAACCTTGGCACATCTGGATGTGTTAGGATAGTATACCTAAAAATCATACTTTTATGTATTTTTTTCTTGATCCCTGGCATATTAATGAGAAAACAATTCAGAGATTTTGCATTTACTGTTTCATGTTTATTGAATGTATGATGTGTGAATGCATAGTTCATATATTCTGTCAAGTATTTGACTCGGTGCATGAAGCGTGGAAGATCAGGTCAAAGGTTCTGGCAGAACATCCAGGTAGGCTCACAATCGCAATGGACCCGAACAATCCATTGGTACGATTGTAGCACACATCGTTATATTAGCTTGTCTTGGCTGGGTCGGACGGCTCAGATTTCGGTCTGCAAATTCGATGTTTGAGCTCGATGTGTTAATACACTTGAAGTGTATTGAGCGGGATCAATATGATGATCAATTCTATACTGACTATATGAATTGATCCACATCCTATATTATCAGGGATTGCACAATCTCTTAATCCCGACATGATTGATTGAATCATGTTCGAATAGTGTCCAGTACTTTGACTCGCCATGTCCGACATAGGTTGAGGAGTTCCCCCTCGTGTGCTTTGCTTATAAGTTCGGTAATGTCAAACCTGCGCAGTGGATCGATTGCTCCGGCATATCGACAGGTTAAGCGGCGCGGTTGCGAGGAAAAGAGGATTTTCCAACCGGATTTTCAGTAACCTAATTCGATTATCAGGAATCAATATCTTAAATGTGGGGAGATGGCAGTGCATCTGGTAATTGGAAACTCAAGACATAATTCGAGTTTAGGGCCGGGAGTTCAGCCAGGGCCTTTAGTGGAATAAGTCCTGGTTCGTGCGAGAATGGA
>JAULLD010431997.1:0-10445 GCA_035668095.1 Sarracenia minor
TCTCTAATCTTATTTATTAGTCAAGTTTAATTAGAAGTAGTAATAGTTAATTATTCCAATCATTTTAATATAAAAATCCAAAATCCATTTGGTATTTTAAAATTGAGTAAACTAAGATATTTTGACGAGCTGCCTATTTTCTTCGTAAGAACGATCCGGACTCTCCACTAGTTACTTGTTAATGTGGATTTTGGTATAAACTAGTAGTGGGACGACACAGCTACCAGTTTTTGGCGTCGTGATCGGGGAAAATACGACAAAACTCATTTTATCCTATTATTTAATTTAAAAATATTTTTATTTTTCTTCTTACTCTCTGGTTTTTAGATTTTTGATTTATCTATTTAAAAATAGGAAATCACACAAAAATCATATCACAACCCTTCCATCCGGACACAACTTTTTCCGTCCGGACCCTTACCTGACAATCACGTCCAGACGCCATTTTGGTCCATTCGGACGCACATCACCCAGTAGTCCCCTTTGCCTTCCTTTTCTACCAGTTAGTATATGCATGGTCGCCACTCACTACGTAGTGACCTGATACCAATTGACCTAGAAATTGAACGCACTTGTAGACTCAACCGAGTACTCACAAGAACACTCCCTCTCCCCCGATCTCCCGCACCTTTACACTCACCCATCATGGCTGAAAATCTTGATGCTAATGTTACTAGAAACCAGTAAGATGAACAAGTTGAACAAGCAGATCCACAACTCAAAGCGTTAATGGAATATTACATTCCAACAACATACGAGTTTTCCACCTGCATAGCACTCAACGACACTGGGCACGACAACTATGAAATTAGACCAAACCTGTTGCAATTGCTTCCCCTATTTCACGAACTAAGTAGTGAGGACCCCTATAAGCATATTAATGAATTTTTGTAAGTACGCTCAACCATGAGGATTAAAAGCTTACCTGAAGAAGCCAATTACCTAAAGTTGTTCCCTTTTTCACTCTGAGATAAGGCCAAGTATTGGCTCAAATCTCTGGAACCCAACACCATAACAATTTGGGCTAAACTTCAACAGGACTTTCTCTGCAAGTTCTTCCCTATTGGCAAGACCAATCAGATTCACCGTGCTATAACGAGCTTTACTCAACTAAACGACGAGACATTCCATGAAACATGGGAATGACTTAAGGAGCTGATAAGGAGCTGTCCCCATCACCAAGTCCCGAAATGGCAGCTAGTCAAAATATTTTTCGAAGCTCTATTGCCACAATACCGATAATATATCGATGCCTCATGTGGTGTTGCTTTTATGCTCAATAATGAGACAGACGCCTTGGCCCATCTTGAAAAGTTGAGCGAAAGCTAACAACACCAAGTGTCCGTCTCTCGCACTAATAAGGGAGCAACTCAAAAGATGAGAGGACTTTACGAGGTCACTCAAAATGATGATATTTCTAACCAAGTAAAGTCTCTCACGAAAAAGCTAAATAAGTTGTTAACAACAGGCCTACCTGTAGCTCATCCACCTCCACCACCCATGCAAGAAGTCTGTGCCCTGTGTTCAATCCCTGCACACTCTATCATCGAGTGTCCTACCACTGAACAATTCATTGATTTTGTCCAAGAACAAGTTAACGCTGCTCAAGGATTCACCTGGCCAAGCAATGACCCATACTCCAATACTTATAACCCCGGCTGGAGAAACCATCACAACATTGGGTGGAGAAATCAACAACTGACAGTTGGACCTCCACAAACTCAGGCACCTAGGCCCGCTTACAACTCTTACAACCAACATGCCTACCATCCCTCCACAACAGCAAGCACTTGCCCCAACACCTCGAGCCCCTAGCTTTGAGGAAACCGTGTTGAAAGCCCTGCACGACTTAGATGTGAAGACCTAACTTTTAAGTTCTCACTCTCAGTCTATCGCCAAGCTTGAAACACCGGTAGGGCAGATAGCAGCAGTACATAACCGCCGAGAGGATGACGAATTGTCAAGTCATCCAGTAGCAAACCCCAAAGGCTAGTACCTAATTGACATCAACCCTAGTAGTTGTGATATCTATCACGAGCAAGCAAAGGTTGTCATGACCCTGTGAAGTGGCAAAGAGCTAGAATCCCGGCCAATGCCAAGAAAATCTCAGCCAACACATATCCCTACAACAGTCAAGGAGTTTAAGGACCCCAACAATGCCCAAACAACCAATCTGCAAGAATCTATTGCCGCACCCACACTAAAAGATCCCTTTTAGGAAGCATTAATGGCAAATGTTTTTGAAGTAGTTCACCAGCTTCTCCTCTATCTGACTATGTTGCATGACCCATCCACCTTCCTCATCCTCAATGCCTACAATTGAATTTACTTTCTTCCTTTGAGTGGCCCGGGCATGAAAAAACTTTATGTTTCGGTCACCAAGAATCATCCACTCGGTTTTAGAGCTTTGGTTCCATAGTAGTTCCTCTCTCACCTGCAGTTCCTCCAGCTCCCTTTCCATGCTCTCTTCCAAGCCTTAGATGTTGGTCGTCGTGCTGCTTGATTGAAACTGTGCTAACTTCTCCCTCAGGTGTTTGATCTTGTGTTGGACATGACCGAGGGTAGTCCAATTCCATCTAGAGAGCGCTTTGCTAACCCGTTCTAACTTCCTTCTCACTCCTTTCATATCAGACTCACTGACCCCATTTTCCTAATTCTCTAGAATAATCCTCTTGCAGTCTTCGCTCCACATCCACATTTGTTCAAATCTGTTCAACCTTCGCTTCACACTTTTCTTGGCATGGCCAGTGCTTCTGCTGTTGTAGATGACCAGAGGCAAGTGATCAGATGGTAGTTTCCCAGAGATCCTCACGCCTGCATTAGGGAACATGTCCTTCCATTCTACGTTAGTCAAGGCCCTGTCCAGCTTTTCTCTAACTTTCTCTGCTCCTTTTCTCTGATTGCACCATGTGAATACAACTCCAAGAGGATCAAACTCGAAAAGGTTATAGTCATCAATTGCTCTTCTGAATGCTTCAATTTGCTAAGTTTCTCCTTCCTCTCTCCCACAGTATTCTGTTCTGCAAAGAATCTCTTGAAGTCCCCCACGCATAACCAGGGAAGGTCCATCAAATTAGCTAACCTTCTGAGGAGATTCCAAGATTCCTTCCTCTTTGAGGCTTGTGGGTTGCCATAGAAACCTGTTAGCCTCCATTATTTAGTTCTATCCTGTTCAGTAATTATGCAATGAATGTGCCCCCTAGTGAAGCTCTTGATGGCCACCTCCAAGTTTTTCCAAAGAAGACCAAGCCCCCCGAAAGACCCTCCATTGGGACCCAAAACGCACCCGTCATACCCAGCTTTATCCGGACATTCGCACCTCACTGGTACGGTAATTTAGTTTCCACAAGGAAAACTAAATTGGGATCTTCATCCTTCATCAACGATTGAAGGCTTCGAATTATTCAAGGGTTCCCAAGCCCTCGACAATTCCAGCTTTAGATTTTCATAATGCTAAGCAGGGCTGAGAATCAGCCTCCATCGTTTCAAAAATTTGTTGCATACCTGACAAAACTTCACCGATTCTGACTTTCTTACCCTTGGCCTCGCATTCCAGCTTGCCTTCATCTCCCATACCCTCCTTGTCTTCCAGTTTATGTTTCCAATATTCACCTTGAGCTGGTGCGCATTCGCGGATGGTTTCATGTTCCAGCGCTCCTTTGCCTCCCTTTCCGCCATTGCCTTCCGATTTCCTCTTCTTCTCGTCGCCCTGGGTTGGAAAGATACACGGAGAACCGTTCACCCCTCTCGCCCTGCGTTTCCACTTTTGTGCCCTAGTTACTTGACAAACTTCTGTTCCTCGTTGGGTCTGATGCAAAGGGATGGTTGATAATGGGTCATTCGGGTCGGGCTTAGGGTAAGTGGTGGTTAGGTAATTCCTCTTTGGGCTTTCCAGGCCAAACTTTGTATTGGGCTTTCCCCCTTCCGCTTTCTCATTTGGCCTGTCATTTTGAAATAACCGATCCTTCCACTGCCGATCCTCCCCACTTCCGATATTATCTCCTTTCAGCGCCATTTCCACCTCCCCTGCCTTACTAGGATCACACTTTGTCTGATTTCCTTCATTCTTATTGAGATCAATTTCGCCCGTAATTCCTGCCTTTCTAGATGCACGTTTTGTCGTATTATCTCCATTCTTGTTGGTATCAATTTCGCCCGTAATTCCTTCCATCATATCATCTTTGGAAAGGATTGATTTAATTTCCTTCTGACCTTCTGTTTGGTGCGTCATTTCCAAATTTAATCTTGACCCAGATTCTGACGTGCTACCGGTTCTTGGTGCCGGAATGTCATCGTCGGACTTGTTGTTTCTCTGCCTTGTGCCACTCTTAGTAGATCCGTGTTCCATCGAGACTGACACCGACCTGTTTGTAGATTGTTTATCTTTCGGTAACTTCTGAGTTGTGTTGGTCCTTAAGCACGGTCCATGTTGGTATTCTCTTTCAAGGTTCGCCCTTTCATTGTAGCAAGCTCCATCGCATTCTTTAACATTGTGGCTAATGATTCCACATCTGTAGCAGAAAATCGGGAACCTCTCGTACTTAAAATTCACCCACGTTGGCTCAGAGTTCCCAAAAGATAGCCGCATCCCTCTTCATAGGGGCCTGGAAATATCTATACGAACTTTGATCCTCAGGTTCGGTCCCCATGCCAGGCCTTCTTCCCCGTAGTCAACATCTTCCGTAATACCCGCTCTGTTATCGATCAAGAGACCCACCTCTTTGTTCATGCAGGCCAAAAGGAGGTTGTTGACTCTGATCCAAAAGGAGACATGGCGCGGCTCGTAATCCATGATTCTTCGCCTACCATCAAACTCTTCAAGGGCCAGGAGTTGGTTATCAAATGACCATGGACCATTTTTAATCACCCTTTGCTTATCTATCACATGATTGAATTGAAAGAGAAACGTATTCTCCTTGAGGGTTTTGCACTTGAACCCTCGCGACGTCTTCCACATTGAGTGCAGCGTCGCTCTCAACGCCTCGTAATTAACAAACTTTCTTGTGATTAG
The DNA here is from genome assembly GCA_035668095.1 of Sarracenia minor. NCBI lineage: Eukaryota > Viridiplantae > Streptophyta > Magnoliopsida > Ericales > Sarraceniaceae > Sarracenia > Sarracenia minor. The sequence continues at coordinate 5,012 of JAULLD010431997.1, forward strand.
TTTGCCCACTACGCACAATTTACCTTTCTCCTCGTTGATCCGGGTGATATTGTCTTCCACAATAATCTCTTCCTCTTCTTCTGTTGTGAGCACTAATCTTTTGTTGAACCCTTCAATTGTCTCCTCCATTTTAATCTACTTGTTTCACACGTAGCTTTCTATACGGGACTTTGTTCACACGGTGTTACACTCCCATGGAGGGAGACTACATCTTGCACAAGGGCAAGAGGAAAATGCCTCTACAGGAAGAAACCTGAGGGAGACTACAACTTGCGCTAGGGTTGGTAGAGAGAAAAGTGAGCCCAGAAATGAATGAGTGGATTTCAAGGAGTTTTGAGGAGAAGGAAATTCTAAGTGCCTTGAAAAGCATGAGTCCAACAAAATCACCCGGTCCTGACGGTAAACCGACGATCTTCTTTAAGAAATACTAGCCCATCGTTGGTAGTGAAGTCATGAGAGGTACCCTTGGGGTCTTGAATGAGGGGAAATCCGTGGAAGAAGTAAATGACACTTTAATAGCCTTAATTCTCAAAATTACAGAGCCTAGGAAGACATCCCATTTTAGACTCATATCCCTTTGTAATGTGATTTACAAGCTTATCTAGAAAACTATTGAGAATAGACTTAAGGAGTTGCTAACTACCATCATCTCAGAATCCCAAAGTGCATTTGTGGGCGGGAGGCAAATTACGGATAATGTGCTGCTGGCTGATGAAATGTTCCACCACCTAAAAAACAAGAGGACTGGGAGGCACAGATTGATGGCCTTGAAACTAGATATGAGTAAGGCTTATGATCGTGTTGAGTGGCCTTTCCTGGAATCTATGATGAAACTCCTGGGCTTTGAAGAAGGTTGGATTAGGCTGGTGATGAAATGTGTAACCTCGGTGCGATATAGGGTTCTGATCAATGGGAATCCTTCTGAAAGTTTTCAACCTACCAGGGGCTACGGCAAGGGTTTCGATCTCCCCATATCTTTTCCTGATTTGTGTGGAAGGACTATCGTCACTCCTAAGGAAAGCAGAGGAGGAAGGAAACATCCAGGGGCTGAGGCTAAATCGGGCCTGCCAAAGTATTTCTCACCTATTTTCTGCGGATGACAGCCTGTTGTTCTGTAGAGCGAGGATGGAGAACGTCACAACAATAAAAAATATTCTTTAATCATACGAAGAAGCATCAGGTTAGGTTTTAAACTTCAACAAATCTGCACTCTCTTTCCGCAAGAATACTCTTCCATGTATTAAATCAAGCATTAAGGAGGTTTTGGGTATGGAAGTTGTCGAGGAACATGGGAAGTACCTTGGTTTGCCATCCATAGTCGGGAAATCAAAGAGGGAAATTTTTTTGAACATTAAGGAGAGAATATGGAATGTAACCCGGGGTTGGAAGGTGAAGATGTTATCACAAGCAGGCAGAGAGGTTCTAATAAAAGCTGTAGCACAGGCGATCCCAAATTATGTCATGTCGGTCTTTAAAATCCCGAATTCTCTTTGCGATGAAATCTCCGCAATTACTACCAGATTTTGGTGGGGAGGATCGGAGAAGTCTCGGAAAGTCCATTGGAAGAAGTGGTCCAGTCTATGTACCAGCAAGGAGGAATGAGGTTTGGGGTTCAGAAACCTTAGGGCATTCAACCTAGCACTGATAGCAAAGCAAGGGTGGCGCATTATTAATAATCCAACTTCCCTGATGAGTAGAATCCTTAAAGCTAAATACTTTCCTAATTACTCTTTCTTGGAGGCGCAGGTGGGAAATTCCCCATCTTTTGCATGGAGGAGTATTATAAAAGGAAGAGCAACTCTCATGAAGGGCATCAGATGACGAGTGGGAAATGGTGAAAAAATTAATGTTTGGAGCAACAAATGGATCCCACGACCGAAAACGTTTTCAGTTATTAGCCCCAATACCGTGAATGACAACCAAATGAAGGTGGCGGATCTGATTATCAGGTAAGATGCAAGATGGGACTCGCAGAAAATTCAGTAAGTTCTTCCCCTTGATACTGAGTCGGTAGAAGCAATCCCCTTGAGCTCACATGAAATTGAGGATACCATAGTATGGCACTACACAAGGGATGGGAAGTATAATGTGAAAACAGTGTACTACCTGGAACATACAAGCAGCCTTGCTGGAGAAGGCTGCTCTGACTCCTCATCCGCGGGGACGGTATGGAAGAGGCTCTGGTCAGCGAACATTCCTAACAAGATTAAATGTGTGGGGTGGAAAATTTTCTCTAAGTGTCTTCCGATCAAAGAGAGGCTCTACCAAAGAGAGATAGCACCAGATCCATGGTGCCCTATATGCAAAAACAGAGAGGAAACCATGTACCACTGCTTCAGGGACTGTACCTTTGTGTGGGACATTTGGAAGTGTGCTCTTGGCAACAAGACTGGTATGATAATAAAAGAATGCATTGATATCCTCTCCTAGGCTTTGTATATCCTCAAGAATGCACAGCAATGGGATTGGGAATTTTTTGTGGTGGTTTTTTGGAGCATATGGAACAATAGAAATGCCATTATCTTTGAAGGAAAATGGCGGAGTCTGGATAAGGTCGTGGGGAGAGCAAGAATAACTCTCAATGACTTTCGTAGGGAACAAAAGCACAATGAATAAGACACCTTGGATGAGAAGGGAATGAAGGAGAGAGACCAATACAAGTGCAAGCCACCGGAAAAGGGGATCTACAAGGTGAATTTTGACGGGGCAAGATGTAAAGATGAAAAATCAGGAATGGGGGCAGCGATTAGCAACGACAAAGGCCAAATTATTTTCTCCTTTTCTGAAAAACTAAGGTGGAGTGGAAGCCCTGAAACAGTCGAAGCAAAGAGCACGCTACGGCTTTGGAGCTAGCAATATCCTTGGGCCTTACAAAGATACATTTGGAGGGTGATGCTTTAACAATTGTCCAAGCAATTAATAACAAGGGTATGGACTTATCTTACAATGGAGGGATCATAGAAGCGATTAAAAGGAAGACCCAATCTCTCCAAGTTTTCCTATGCACATGGGTAAGACGGGAAGGAAATCTGGTGGCGCACTCGCTTGCGCAACAAGCACTACAATTGGAAGATCCCCATGTTTGAGGCGTTGGTTGCTGATGTTTGATTTTGGACTAGCTGGTGATTGTCTGTATTGTTTTCTCGACTGGGAGATTTCATCGATCTGGTCTTGGTTTATATTTGGTTTGCATGGTTCAGGTATGAGTCTGCAATGACAGTAAGGCAGGGCTTTGCTATATGTGGTTTCCTTGTTTCTTTCGGTTGCTGGTTGTTATTAGCGGAGTCCTGGTTTGGAGCTCTTTGTCTGGACAACATGGGTGGGCCTCCATTAACCCATTAGGCGTGGGCTGAATTTAACTCTTGCTGGGCTCTTGGTGTTTGGGTCAAGCCTTGCCCTGGAGCCTCCTTGGTTCCTTGATAATGCGGAACGAAGGGGGCGGACGGAAGAGGTGTCTTGCTGGTACTCTACTGCCCGCGACTTGGGGTGAAGTGTGTTTGCATTCTGGTATATGTGTATGGCTGCTGGGCTTGTCTGCGATGTAGGAGGCCTTGTGAAGAGTGTTTACTTTGCCTTTTGGACCCCGAGCACAGGCCAATGCAAGGGTATGGACAGGCATAGACCCTTAGGACTGGATCCTTGGCTACTACTGTGGTCCTCTAAGGTAAGGCAGGGATCTTGTGGCATGGGTATTAGGTTGAGGGGCCAACTATGCTGCTAAATAAACTCTGCTAAACAAAATCTGCTAAGTCAAAATCTGTGTTGGATGACTCTCACAATGCAACGCGGTTAGGACGATGGTCAGGGTGGAGGGGATGCTAATAAACCAGTAATACCAATGCTTATTTATCCTTTGCCGATAGAGTTGAATTGCCTCCACAGGGTGGCTTGTCTGCAAAACCAAAGTCATAGTTCTCCTACAGCAGACAAATTTCCTTCTTGCTACTAAACGTATGCGTCCATTAGGAACAGGTGAAGTTTTCTTAACCAACCCATTGGCTGCGCCTATATACCCCTTCGTTTTATCAATGACTGCTGTGGGCCACTACTTGAGGTTGGGGGGGTCTCTACAGGTTTGGTTGCCTTTGGTTTTTGGTTCTACAGTTTCTTCTGTTTTCTGCAAGGTTGGGGGTTTTTGTGGAGGTTTTTTTGTTTTTGATTTTTTTCTTATTTGGGTTTTTCTTCTTTCTTATTTCTTTGTTCTTGCTTTTTGGGCATAGGTCATTGGTCTCTACAGGTCTTTTTTTCTGCAGGTTAGGGGCTCTTTTTGCTCCTCCTTTCTGCTTTTGTTATTTTGTTATTTTGTTATTTTTTTATTTTTTTATTTTTTTTCATTTTCTTTCTTTTTTGGCATTGGTTTTATTTTCTTTCCTTTTTCTGTCTTTTCTTTTGATCTTCCTGGAGCTGTTTTGGCTCTGTACAAAGCCGTGCTGTTCTCCCTCTTTGTCTAAGCCTTCCCCTTACAGCTTCGTAAGGGATCGGGTGTGTGAGTTTGGGTGTGTGAGTTGCTTTTCGTGTAGGCTTTCTTTCTCGTGGATTGTCTCATTGCTTATGACTGATGCAACAATTAATGGATCTATATTATCGTGCGGATGCGGAGGGAGGCTTGTGCAAAGGGCTGCCACGCCACAAGAGGGGTTTGAGAGGGGATTCTTCCACGTGTTTTTAGAGCTACTGCCATGGGTTTTGCCGGCGGACATAGTGGAGACAGGAAGCGAACTATAGCTGTGGATACCTTGAACTTCTCCAAGACTGTACACCTACTTTGCAGAGTGCTGCTAGAAGGGCGAAAACTATGGGGTCATGCTGGATCCAATACAGAGTGGCTTTCCATGGATGTGGAATGGAGATGCAGGAACAAGCGATCACCCTATGTTGGAAGTGGCTAAAAAAGTGGAATATGATGAAGCTTAAAGACCACTCGTGCTATGGAAGGGCCGTATAGGGCCGTCTTCTTCCGTTTATTGACCATGTTTGCTCTGAAATTGCTCTTGGCCTGTATGGGCTGATGCTTTTGTTGATCAAGAAAAAAGGAAGCATTAATGGCTCCTCCTGTTATCCGGAAAGAACCAAAGGCACCATTCCCATCATGCCTTGAGCCACGACCACCGCAGCACAAGAAAGGACCACCAATGGCAGACGTGCTTGATTTATTCAAGCAAGTTAAAATTAACTTACCCCTTCTTGATGCCATTCAGCAAATCCCGTCCTACGCAAAATTCTTAAAGGATTTATGTACCCAAAAGCGTAAGACGAATGTCCCCAAGAAAGTCATGCTAACAGAGCACGTAAGCTCAGTTTTAAGCTACGATCTGGCTCCCAAGCTAAAAGATCCAGGAATCCCCACCATCTCATGCATAATTGGCGATCATCAGATCGACCGAGCACTTCTGGACTTAGGAGCTAGCGTGAACCTCCTGCCATACTCAGTTTA
>JAULLD010432217.1:0-10442 GCA_035668095.1 Sarracenia minor
AGAAAAATGTTTTAAAAAATTCTTTTGTTAAAGATACAACCAAAAATTCTGAGAATTGTGATTATTATGGCAAATCAGGGCATGCTATCTCCTCTTGTATTCATAGACTAACACACATTCCACCTAACTTCTTTGCAGGTGGGTTCTACCAAGGATAGATGGTTTCTTGATAGTGGCTGCTCTAGGCACACGACCGGGAATGCAAGTTTCTTTACTTTCCTGAAGAGAAAAGACGGAGGACATGTAACATTCAGAGACAACAAAAGAGGAAAGGTAATTGGCATCGGTAACATAGGTAGCCCTTGTTCCCTTTCCATTAAAAATGTTGTTTGTAGATGATTTGAAACATAACCTGTTAAGTATTAGTCAACTATGTGACAGTGAATATAATGTATCCTTTGGTGAAGATAAATGCACTGTTAAGTGTGATGATCTTAGTGATTTTATTGCTCATAGAAATCATAATGTGTACACCATTAGTTTAGATGATTTTTCACTCCAAAATGTAAAATTTTTTGTAGCTTATGAGGAAGAAAGTTGGCTATGGCATAGGGGATTGGGACATGCTAACATGGATTTAATTTCTAACATTTCTAAAAAAGACTTAGTCAAAGGATTACTGAAAACAAATTTTTCAAAATTTAAAATTTGTGATGCTTGGCAATTAGGCAAATAAACAAAATCCTCTTTTAAAAATAAGAAGTATGTCTCAATCTCTAAGCCACTAGAACTCCTTCACATGGATCTTTTTGGACCAACTCGAGTGGCAAGTCTAGGAGGCAAGATTTATGCATTCGTGATAGTAGATGATTATTCTAGATATACTTGGGTGTTATTTCTTGCTCACAAAAATGAAACACAAACTCACCTAGCTAAACTGTGTCATACGATTCAAAACGAAAAGGGCTATGTTATCACTAGTATTAGGAGTGATCATGGTAGAGAATTCGAAAATGAAGACATACAAAAATTTTGTAATGAACACGGTATTACACACAACTGCTATGCACCTAGGACCCCTCAACAAAACGGAGTACTAGAACGTAAGAATAGATCCCTTCAAGAGATGGCTAGGACTATGATAAATGAACATAGGCTACCACAATATTTTTGGGCTGAAGCTATAAGAACTTCTTGTTATGTGATGAATAGATTTATTATTAGAAAATATTTAGATAAAACACCTAATGAATTGTGGATGGGGCGCAAGCCTAATATTACATATTTTCGTGTTTTTGGTTGTAAGTGTTGTGTGCTAAATGATAAGTCTAATCTAAGAAAATATTATCCTAAAACTGATAAAGCTATTTTTCTAGGATATTCTCCAACTACCAAGGCATATAGTCTATAACAAAAGAACCTTAGTTGTAGAAGAATCCGTGCATGTTGCATTTGACGAGTCAAACCCCTTCTCTAAAAGAGATGATCAACTTGATGATTTTAACTTAATAGAAGATGGGGTAAATAAAATAGACCATAAAGGAGATGAACCAAAATATGAACCTAAGGAAGAAAACCAAAATGATCCAAAGGAAAGTGAAACTCTAACCAATGGATCCACTTCACTTCCACATGCTTGGAGATTGGTTCACAATCATCCTAAGGACCAAATCATAGGTGATCCTTCTAAAAGAGTAACCACAATATCAAGGTTACAAAACCAAGATTCACATGTTGCATTCGTATCTCATATAGAGCCTAGAAACATTAAGGAAGCTCTTAGCGATGAAGCTTGGATTCTTGCTATGAAAGAGGAGCTAAGCCAATTTGATAAGAACCAAGTGTGGACACTCAATTATTGGAACAAAATGGGTATTTAGGAACAAGAAAAACAAACAAGGTGAAATCACTAGGAATAAAGCTAGACTTATAGCCCAATGATTCAATCAAGAAGAGGGCATTGACTATGAGGAAACTTTTTGCTCCGGTTGCTAGGATAGAAGTCATACGCATGTTGCTTGCATATGCATCTTTCAAACGATTTAAACATTTTCAAATTGATGTAATAAGTACTTTTCTAAATGGTTTTATTGAGGAAGAAGTTATGTCAAACAACCTCTGGGTTTTGAAAATAAAGAATTTCCAAATCATGTTTTCAAACTCACTAAGGCACTATATAGTTTGAAACAAGCTCCTGGAGCTTGGTACGAACGATTGAGTGGATTTTTGATTGAAAATAATTTTATTAGAGGTAAAATTGACATCTTTTTTGTCAAACATTTTCGTGATAGCATGCTAATTGTGCAAATATATGTAGATGACATCATTTTTTGTTCCACTAACATGTCTATGTGTAAAGACTTTTCCAAATGCATGCATCAAGAATTTGAGATGAGTCTCACGGGTGAATTAAATTTCTTTTTAGGATTACAAATTAAACATACTCCAAAAGGAATTTTTCTAAATCAATCCAAATATACAAAAGATCTTTTAAAACGTTTTCAAATGGAAGACGCTAAACCTTTGGGAACACCCATGAGTACATTAACCAAACTAGAAAAATATGAAAAAGGGAAAGAAGTTCACTTAACTCTCTATCGAGGCATGATTGGTAGTCTTCTGTATTTGAGGGCTAGTAGGTTAGATATTATGTTTAGTGTCTGTATGTGTGCAAGATATCAATCTTGTTCAAAAGAGTCACACCTATTTGCTGTCAAACGTATCCTTAGATACTTAAAAGGCACAATAGACTTAGGGTTATGGTATCCAAGTCAAAATTTATTGACTTATTGAGTTACTCTAATGCGGACTTTGCTAGGTGCAAAGTAGACCACAATAGTACCTCTGGAACATGCCAATTCCTTGGAAAGTGTATATTCTCTTGGTCAAGTAAGAAGCGAAATTCGATTACATTATCAACAGCTGAAGCTGAATATTTAGCTGCTGGCAGTTGTTGTGCGCAAACATTATACATTAAACAACAACTTGAAGATTTCAAATTATCTTTTGAATACATACCCATAATATGTGATAACACGAGTGCCATTTTTCTAACTAAGAATCCCATTCAACACTCCAGGATAAAGCATATTGAGATCAAGTATCATTTCATAAGAGATCGTGTAGAAAGAGGCGATGTAGAATTAGTTTTTATCAATACAGATAAACAACTAGCGGATATATTCACTAAACCCCTTCAAGAAGAAAGGTTTAATACTTTGTGTAAGTCTCTTAGCATGATGAATCTATGTGATATTTAATAAATAAATGATGATGTTTGATAATCTGCTCAAAATCACACACACTCTATTTTCTTTCCCTTGTTTTAAGCCTTGTATGATAGATCTTTTGGTTAAAAAGATCGACCAATCTTCTTCATTGATTGATCTCTTGGTAAACAAGATCGATCACTCCATGTCTCTGATTGATCCTTTACTTCACAAAGATCGACAATATCCATGCGACCCAGAGAAGATCGATATATTATTTTAAAAGATCAACCTTTTGTACATGACGAGGATCTAATGATCGATCCCTTTCACAAGATGATCGATCTTCCGTGTACGGCTAGATTGATCTATCCTTAAAATGATCGATCTATTGAGAAAATAGATCGACCTTTTTTTAGATTGATCAATGAGAGTTATATTTATAGAACCCGGTTTGAATCCTTTTATATTTCATCTCGCGCCTCTCACTCTAAGCTCATACGAAACCCTAGTTCTTCCAAAAATCCTTCTCAAAACCCTTCCTATCTCTTGCGATATCATCTAGACCTCCTTCACTCTTGATTACGACCATGGTGAAGAAGAAGGATTCGAAGAAAAGAGACAATCCAGAGTCATACAGCCATATGACTCCAAAGAGAAGCAGAATTGTTGCAACGAAGACAATATCTTCTCGAGATCAACCTACTACTCAGTCCGCTCCTTCTGATGATCAACGTATTGAGGTACAATGCTTTTTAGAAAGAGATATTATTCCTGGAAGAGCCATCGACCTCAAATTCTTTATATCCAATGGCATGGATTTTCCTAAATGTTTCTCTATCTTAGAATGGGAAAAATTCTTGACCTTATTTGGACCCTATTATCCTGAACTTATTAGCCTATTCTATGCATACTTTGTTGATTCAACCACGACATCTTCCACCATCAACTCTAAGGTTAAGGGTATTCAAATTGAATTATCCCCAAGTCTATTTAACCAAATCCTAGAGATTCCTAAAGGAGACTTACGCATCACATATAGTTCCAAGAGTTATGAGCATGAAGGACTCTCTTATAATGAATTTGTAAAATCAATTTGTGAAAATGTGGCAACTGATTCTACAAAACCTTTTGAGGCACACTATCTAAAAACAGAGATGAGAATCCTTCACCACATAATAAACCATATCATTGTTCCCCAAAAGACACGATTTGGAGATGTAACTAAGCTCCTTGTTTTTATTATGTGATGTATCATAAATTAAATAAAGCTAGATTTAGGCTATCTTTTCATCTCACATATGCATTATACTCATGGTAGAAACCTTTCAGCTCTCATCCATGGTATGTTTTTAACTAAGGTTTTTAAATTTTTCAAACTTAACTCATTCTTTTAAAAACCTATCAAATTCTCTCCATATAATCTGTATGGTCTCACCACCTTGAATAGAATGCATATATTCAAGAATCCAGATGGAATTTGGTATACTAAACATATACCCCATATTGCTTCCCATGCCACGCAACGTGTTTCTGACCCAACACCACTTTTAGCTCGTCCATCATCCTCCATTCCTTCATGGACGGACCCTTCTCATAGCTCTGATTTGCCACTCTCCATCTATATAAATCTTCATATTTGTCTTCCAAGTGCTGGAACTTATTCCACACCTCCTCGTGCTGGCACATCATACTCTTCTCCTTATCCTCCATCAGCTTATTCCTCTGAGCTCATCTCTCTAAACAAGGCCATGGCGTCACACCAAAGAGCATTTCAATCAAGAGTTGATGAGCAGCTCTCTGAACAAGTCCATCTTCTCCATGCACCAAGCAATGGCTCAAATGAAAAACCAACAGGAGAATCTACAGACTACAAAAGAACAATTAGTTTCTCATATGGACAAAAGTATGGAAGATTTAGCCAAACTTAGCAAAGAGACTTCAGAAGATATTAGAAAATAATGTAGGGACTACATTAAGAAATCTCTCACTGATCACAATGAAAAGGTCAAATCCTTCTGGTTCAAGATCCAAGCCATCATGAATGAGAGACTTGAGTTTTTGGACGCAATAACTCGAGAGGAACAAGATAAATTTATAGCAGAGTTGGAATAAGAATTTCTGAGCGAGAGCAAAGGAAAAGAAAAATATGCCTCAGAAATTGAAGCTCCAAAATCCTTGCAGAAAGATGTTGAAGAAGCTATGAAGCAAAAGATTCTTGCTGAACAAAACTACTAATCCAAGCTTGCTAAACTCAAAGAGACCAATAAGAAAAAGTAATAGTTTTTTTTGGGCTGCCTCCCTTCCTTTTGCTATGACAAAGGTGGAGAAAACTTGTATGTATTGATTTGTTAATATTACTGACTTGATTTTTGGGAGAGAAGACTTGTTTTAATATTGACATTATTGTTTTGTGACTTTGTGGTTTGATTGCTTAATTTTATCATTTTGCTGACATTATTTTGATGAAATTATTGTTGATATAATTGGTTGTAAATGCCTATGCCTTAAATTTTTTTTTTGTTCTAGCTCTGATCAAAATTATTATTCATTATCTCAAAGCTCAGATCAAAATCATTATGCATCTTTCTAAAAGTTATGTTATTTTAACTTTGATTAAATGAAAATGATTTTAGCTCTGACCAAATGATTACGCTCTATCTCAATACTTGTCAAAATATGCAAATTTTCTATACTTGAATTGACTACAAAATTGACGGGGAGCTGTCTATAAGAAAATTTTCCTTGAATATTTTCTTTTTTGATATAGTTTTCATAATCATTCTCTATCATCATTGTTTGCTCTGTATTCTGAAGCTATCCCTAAACCAAATCAAGAACATATTCACTTGTCTAGTGTTAATATGTTGATTAACTCTAAAGTGCATAACGACCTATAATCGAGATGAAATTCTCATAGACCCACTCTACTTCAGAATTTTAAAAACATGTATGTATTACATCAATGCATACAATTTGATCTTTACATGTATGCACATGTTTAGGGGGAGCTTATTGATTCATTATATCATTTTCTTTCGTAAACAAATCAATTGTTGTCATAGCCAAAAAGGGGGAGATTGTTTGCCCAAGAGGTTATTCAATCAGGTTATTTCCTTGTTTTGACATATAAAAATCAATTGAATTTATTTGGTACTAAAAATTGACTATGTCTCTGTAAGTTTTCACGACTATCAGGTACCCAATTTCACTTTTTTTTGAACTATTGAACTTAAATTATTTCATTCTTTGAAATAAGTCCTTGAAGTTCAAAATGATCGATCGTAATATAAGAAAGATCGATCGTCACATGAAAATGATTGATCCATTTGTTCTTATGATCAATATGTTTGTATAAGAGAAGAAAAAGATCGATCTATCAATCTATATGATTGATCTGTTCGTCTATATGATTGAAATATTTATCTATATGATCGATCAGTCTGTCTACATGATCGATCAGTCTGTCAACATGATCGATCTATTTGTCAAAACGATCGATCTAAGAAAAGAAAAGATCGATCGTAAAGATCAATCAATTTTATAAGAAAAGAAATGATCGATCGTAAAAGATCAACATGCCATTATATAACGACAAAATGATCGATCCCATGAGAAAATGATCGACCCTAAAAGAAAGATCATTTTCCAGAGAAATAAACTTCTTTTAACTTTTTGAAAATGATCAATCTCTTCAAAAAGATGATCGATCTATCTATCATTTCTCAAATAAGAAATTTTCTCTTAAATACTATGATCAATCATTTCTACGAAAAAGATAGATAAATTTTTTATAACTAAAGAAAAAGTTCGACCAATTTGTATAATAAATTGATCTATATTTATCAAGTTTTTTCTCTCTCCTCTGTTATTCAAAAATGATGGATCATAATAATCAAAATGATCGATCGCTTATTCAAAATGATCGATCATTCTAAGATATGATTGATTTACCGTCTCAAGCAATACAAGACAAACATCAACGTATGATCGATCCCTGTGCAAAATGATCGATTCTCTGCCTCTGTTCACTAAACCAATGATCAATCCATTCAGTGAGAAGATCGACCAATTCAAGGCTGCATCATCTTATGATCGATCCTCAACCATCGGTTCACTCAACTCATGATCGATCATATTCAACAAGACGATCGATCTACTCAACTTAGTATCAGAATGATTGACCTATCTCAAATAAAGATCGACCCATTCCACGAGGATTTTCAAAAGTCCGTTGATTCAATGGTAACTGATTTCGCATTAAATGCACCGCTAATGTTCTGATTTTGTAGAAGATATACAAGCCTTCATTTTTGAAGAACTAAAAAAAAAACACAGAGGGAGACAATTACTACTACAATAGATAGAACAACGGACAACAAGAAAAGAATTCTCAGAACAACCAGTATACAGAGAACATTCCACAGAAGAGATCATAAGCTTCTACTGCTACATTCAATACTCATCTCTCACCTACGGACTGAGCAATCACTACCACTACCATATTTACTACTCTCACCTATGTTGCAGAGTTATTTCACTCTGGTTAACCACACTCTCAAAAGCATTTAATGTTTATTTATTTCTGAGAGTGAGTGAATTGTAAAAGCGAGCTTTAAATTGTATATCCTCCTATTTAAGGAGACTTCAATCACTCCCACCAAACCTTCATCATTGTATGGCTCCTCTTTGCCTTAAAAGAATAGTGTTACATTTCACCCTTATCAAGAATCCTTGGTTCCTCTTTTCCTCAAAAGAAGAGGATTACGTTCACCCTTTGTAAAGTATTCCGACTGTACGAAGTTTCAGTTCACCCACTGAAGAATCCCCATTCGTGGATTTGAAATTCCCAAGGTGCTTGTGGAATGAACGTAAGTCGAGAAGACTGAACCACTATATATATCTGTATCGTATCTCCTTTCTCTTATCTCTTACTTTACAACATCTGTTTTAATTTCTTTAGTGTAATCTATTTATTAATGTAAAAAGTTTTTAAAAATATATTAAAGTTTGCCAATCAACCCATTCACCCCCCATTTGGGTTGATATTTGGGATAACATGAATTAATGCTTAAAAAACCGAAATGGTCTGTGGTTACACGGTCCAAAGCTTACCAAAGCTCAGAGAATAACCTTAAACCATAATCTAAGCTGACTTAGGGGGGTGTCATAACCTTACAACATCCACCACTCAAAAAGACTTCATCCCCGGAATCACTACAATTCCAAAGGAAAAGAAACCCTGAATCAACTTAGGAACAAAACCTAAGATTCCTCGAATCTCCAACACAAAGGGTTCACAAAGAATGGCTAACCCCCCTCACACACTGATAAATAGCGATAAACCAAGCAGGCTATAGTGCCCACTATCAACAACACTTACCAAAACCGCAAACTTTGTCCTAGAACATAATGGTCCGGAACCAACACGATGAAGACCAAAGCTTCATACCGACAAAGAAATATGTCCAACAAGTCACTTGTAAATCACCAAAGACCACCAAAGATCCAACGATACAGTCACTGCTCTTACCACTGGCCACCATTCCTGGAGCTGACCGCACGGGCACTACCCCAAGCAGTTCTCACCACAGGTATGTCCTCGAGACACCGTGACAATGATAGTACGTGTAATCCCAAGACAGGGGGGAATTGGATTTTAAAAAAAAAAAATTCAAGTGTAAAAGATTAAGTGCAAGTGTGATGAACAATATACAAATAAATAAAGTAAATGAAAGAGAAAAGATAGAAGAAATGGCACCATGGTTTTTACGAGGTTCGGCGCTACGGTATACGTCCTTGCCTCAAGCCAACCGCTTTGAGGATTTCACTATCCCTCCTTAGTCTATGTGGAGATGCCTCTTTCCTTCGTCTAGGCGGAGTAGCCTCTCTCCGTAGTCTAGGTGGAGAACCTCTCTTGAGAATCAACCATTCTCAAGTACAAGAACCCTTTTGAGAATAAAGTTCTCAAATACAATGGAGATCAAATGAAGTGCGTGCAAAGAAATTGGCTCTATGGATAGCCAAAAAAGTATAAAAATAAGAACTTCTAATTGACTCTCAATAATATAGGATATAAAGCTCAATGAGTATTTCCAAATGATCTCTCTCACAAATTTGAATAAAAAAACTAAGAATTTGTAGCGCAATTGAGTAAGTATATGAGAGAATAAATGAGAGGGTTTCAATAACCAAAAATAAGAGCTCAAAGGCTCTATTTATAGGCCTCAAATATGAAGTAGTCGTTGGGCTAATTATAGAAATGTCAAACAAGCCATTGTGCTTTAATTTTCAAAAATATGCCTGTTCGGTTGACTGACATAGAGCTTTAGTCGACTGATCCTAGGCTTCGGTTGACTGAGCCTTGGCTTCGGTCGACTGACCTGTTTGTGAAATTTCTACACTTTTGAGCAAACTTCAACTAATCAAATCTCCTTCATCCGAACTCCAAATAGGGCAAATAGTATATCGAAATTAAAGCCCTGGAAGTATTCTTTCCAATGATTAAAATCTCACTTTCAAATTTGTTTTGTAGAAAAAGTTATGCCTGAAATACTGAGGGTATGTCATTTTGAACCTTGATCTCCCCTTTAGCTAACATCACCCTTTTGATCTTTTGATGTCCTTGGACATGAACTATGATCTACCCTTAGCTAAAATACACCAAAATACTTATTCTTCAATATACCTATATCTTTAAAGTCTTCTCTTGAATTCTTGTTAACTTTGAGCTTGATTCTCATTCCATTTAAACCTTTGTCGTATCAACTTTTGCGACATATCATAAGTCTATCGTCAAGGATATTTTGCATGATAATGCGCGATGTGGCTTTCTTTGTGATCAAGAGCTTTTCTTTTCAATCTCCCAATCTTTCTAAATTCTTCTTCTTCTTCTTGTACTTCAAGCAATGAAAAGATGATGCTTCTTTTGACATTACCTGAAATCATAAAACTTTTCAAGATTGTCTTTTTGCTATGAGTTTGCTTGACTAACTCCTAAAAAGACTTTCTCAAATGAAGAAAATATTAGCAATCAACAAATCAAGGTGTTGATATAATCAAAACCAAAACAAGGCTTGATTAAAAATCCTTTAGGCCAACAATCTCCCTCATTTTGATTATGACAACCATTGATTTGCAACAACATAAAATATATGAAAATTAGAAAATTAAGCTCAAGATGCAATTTAAATCAACCTTCTAAGCAAAAACAACATATTTGTAAATCAATAAAGTATCATTCCCCCTTTGTCATACCAAAAATGCAAGAGAAATAGGCATAAAAATGAAAAT
>JAULLD010432327.1:0-10442 GCA_035668095.1 Sarracenia minor
CACTATTATGGACTATCAATGATTTTCCTGCGTATGGCAATTTGAGTGGTTGCACGGTGAAAGGATATTATGCATGTTCGATTTGTAGCGAGGGAACATATTCTCATAGATTAAAGCACGGGAAGAAAAATATCTATGCGGGCCACAGAAAGTTTCTGCCACTCTATCATATCCACACTGAAGGAAAAAAGGTTTTTAATGGCGAGCAAGAACTTGAGTTACCTCCGTACCATTAAGTGGAGATGAGATATTACATAAGGCTGAAGGGATCAAAACCACGTGGGAAAAGAAAACCAAAAACTTATTGAATGGAGATCGTAGAAATTATTGCAAAAAAGACGTCGATATTCTTTAAACATATATATTGGAAAGATTTGCATGTCCGACACAATTAGATGTTATGCAGATTGAAAAGAATGTGTGTGAGAGTACCATTGGTACACTGCTGCATATTCCAGGAAAAACAAAGGATGGAATTTTGTCTCGCCTAAATCTTGTTGAAATGGGTTTACGTAATGAGTTAGCACCACAAATCCATGAGAAGCGAACATATTTACCTCTAGCATGTTTTATATTGTCTAGGGAGGAGAAAATAATGGTATGCACCATGTTGTCGGAACTCGAGCTCCCAGAAAGATTCTCGTTAAATTTTAGAAATAATATTTCAATGCAAGATTTGAAGCTTTATGGTATAAAATCACATAATTGTCATGTATTAATGTAGCAATTGTTACTTGTGGCAATACGATCTATACTACCCAAGCATGTGAGATATGTCATTACAGACTATGTTTTTTCTTTAATGCTATTTGTAGCAAAGTGGTGGATTTAGCAAAACTGGATAAAATTCAAGCAAACCTTGTTATCACATTATGTTTGTTGGAAAAGTACTTTCCACCATCATTTTTGACATAATGGTTCATTTGACCATGCATCTTGTCAGAGAAGTTCGGATTAGTAGACCGGTTCTTTTTTTTTTTTTTATGGATATACCAATTTGAAAGGTTCATGAAGGTGTTAAAGGGTTATGTCCGTGTTAGTATATTGGTTATTCCCAGATTGAATAAAACAAAACTATTGTGCCTGTACCTTTATTTTGGGTTTGGGGGTTTTGGGTGTTTGTGTCTAGGTCTTATGTCCTGCTCACATTCAGCAAGCCTACTCTAATCCTTACAAGTATATGGCACTCACATACACACACTCATGTGCATTCACTTCATACATCATATATGGTAGGTAGTGTTCATGTTGTCTTAGAGAATTCATGACTTACCATAGATTCTAGGCATTGGTACCCGAAGGGGCTCGAACTTCTTATAGCGCCTTCGAGCGTTCGTAGAGCACTCAAGCGGCATCGAGCAGTATATACGTATTTATGCTTTTCTCGATAAGTTGAGAGTTGAGACATTGGAGCGCCCGAAGAGAGCCCGTAGAGAGCTCGAGCACCCTTGATTAAATGTCTTAATTCTTCTTTGACGAGAGTTGAGATATTAAGCCGCCCGAAGAGAGCCAATAGAGAGATCGAGCTATCCTGCTTTACATCTTATATTCATGTTAGGGAGAGTAGGGTTTTTCCAGTGCCATCAGCATGCCCGAAGAGCATTCGAGCTCAATGGTAAAACCCTAACCATTCTCATTGGCACGACAGAAAGGGCCTATCACTCTTTAACTGCGAACGAATAGTGCTCGACCACGTTATAGCGCCTACGGCGCGCTCGTACAGCGTCCGAACGCCTGTGTATTTTTATATATATACACTTCATACCCGCCGTTATGTTTTTGGGAATCTCTCTCCCATCCTTCTGGCTGTTCATGGAGGAGCTGCCGATGCTGCCTCTTAGGGTTCCTTAAGCCTTAGACATTTGATCTCACTATCAATGTCTTGTGATACATCATATACCTAAGGTAATACATATTCCTTCTTCCTTTAAGGTTGTATGTTTGTCTATTCATGTTAGGTATAGATTTCCTTAGGTCTCATGTGAGGTATCTAGCATAGTTATTGCATGTCTTTAATTTTGTTAAGTATTAAATACATGGCATGTTGGTTGAGGAACCCTTGTTTGGTTAACCGTAGGCTTTGAGACTTGCATTAGTTTCATGATCATAGGCCTAGTTGTCTTGCCAAGTAGTAACTTGAGACTATGTGACTTGTTATAGTCTCACGCTCTTGTCTCTCGGCTAGTAGTTCCGGAGAAGCCTCTGATGTTACCACCCTCCGGTGTGCCATAGTTCTTACCTTTCTTAGAATCAGTAACTAAACCTCACTTGGAGTCATAACCATAGATGTCGTTGACCTTAGATTAGGTGTTCATCTTGGTTATCGTATTCTGTCTTCATTCCCACCACCATCCACCTACACTATGCTTGAATGCACACTTGGCCGAGGTATCTCGAAGCCCTCTTTGATAGGAAGATCAGGACTAGTTCCTGTGGACCGTGTGCTACACGTGACCTCTGTCTGGATTGATTATGGTGATACTCATAGGAAGTTGGAGGGGGAGCTATCGCGACTTTAGAGTCAAGTAGGGGCTGTGGAAGCTTTCAAGAGTAGAGGATAGGTTTTTCGTCGGTAGTTACGGGTGTTTCCTAGTCTGTCTATCTTGTAAACCTTTTGACTTATAGTGCATAGTTCCCACCGTGTGTCGGTGCCGTGGTTTTCATCCCGGGGAGCTTCCCTAGGGTTTCAACATATATCGTGTGTCTCCTTATGGTTGTTGGGTGTTTATAGCTGTTATAGCTTTTTGTCGATGTTATAATTATTAACTTTAACTTGTTATCATGTTAGGTTAGATAATTAATTAATTACAAATAAATAATTTTAATTTATCGGCTCCTAACCTATTGTCCCCCCCATAGGTTAGTTTATCGGTTCGCAACAGTACTTTCAATTAGTATCAGAGTAAGGTTCTCGCTCTATGGACTCACGTCCTGAGTAGATCCTTTGCTCTATGTATCAGATGATTCTATGGCTATTTGCCATTTTGAGTGCGTTGGTTGCCAATTGACCAACCCTCATTTTTTCTAGTTGGATAGACCACTCTATACTTCTAGAATTGCGATTCAGTACCCTTAAATCACATTTCTTCTGCACACCAGCAACTTTCCCTGTCAAGTTTTGTCTTGCGCAGTGAGCTGGTCCGTGCTTCTGTAGGGACCATAGGGACCCTTTGTGTCGGCCCTTGCACGTTTTCGTTATGTCAGCAATTTCCCCTACCAAGTATTCCCTTGTGCGGTGAGATGACACACTCGTTGTACATCCCTTAGGTTTTCCTTAGGTGTTGTCCTCATGTTGTCTGGTTCCTTGGAGCCCTTTCCTTTGACCATGTATGTCAGTCATAGGATTAGGTGTTTCTTTTTCCTATAGTATTATTTCGTCTAGAGAGGTCTTATAAGTGTGCGTATATATATATACTATGTGAAGAAAGGTATAACCATAAAAGAGTTTTCTCATTAATCGGAATTATGTACAACTGGAGTATTTATATACAAGAGATCTCAGTACAACTAACTATATCTAACAAATCTAACAACTATAATAGAGTAACTAACTTATGACAGTTCTGAGAATTGGTTACAACTCAAGCGCATAGCTGGAGCCTTCGTATTCTGTTTTGGTCTAATTTAGTCGACTGTGTTGTGTGCATAGTCGATTGTGTTGGGGTAGATTCTTATATTACTTTGTCATTCTCCTTATCATCCCGCCGCAAACTCAAGGGAGCAATTCGAACCATGAGTTTGTAGCGCAAAGTGTGAAATCGAGCAGTGGTAAGAGGTTTCGTGAAGAAGTTAGCAAGTTGAATGTCTGTTGGAATATGCCGAACAACTAATTTCTTAGCAGCAACTTTCTCGCGAAAAAATTGGTAATCTACCTCTATGAGCTTACTTCGAGCATATAAAATGGGATTAAGAGCAAGAGATAAAGCAGAGGTATTGTCACACCACAAGACAGGAGTAGAAGTAGAAACACATAAGTCCTTAAGAAGAATTTGAAGCCAACTTATTTTGGCAGAGGCTTGAGCAAGAGCTTGATACTCAGCCTCTATGGAGGATCGAGCAACCGTAGGTTGTTTCTTGGCACACCAAGAAACCAAATTGGAGCCAAGAAAGACATGGTATCTAGTTGTGGACTTCCTGTTTGTAGAATCACTTGGCAAGTCAGAATCAGAGAAGCCACGTATTGTAAAGTCACTTGGTTGAAAGTGAAGCCCATAGTCTATCGTGTGTTTGACATACCGAAGTATTCGTTTGACAGCAGAGAAGTGACCCACGGTGGGATTGTGCTTATGCTGACAGGAATTATTAACAACCAATGATAAGTCAGGACGAGTGATAGTTAAGTATCGTAAGGCAACCACCAATGTGCGATAATGAGATGGAGAGGAGTATAGAAGAAGATCAGTAGATTTGGAATTGGACTTAAGAGCCATGGGTGTGAGGACTGGATTACAGTCAGCCATACCTACTTTGAGAAGCAAATCTGAGGCATACTTGGATTGGGATAAAAGGAGACCAGTAGGTGTGGAGGTAACAGAAATGCCAAGGAAGTAGGAAACATCACCAAGTTCACGCATATAGAAATTTTGATGCATACGACTGATAACGGACTCAATATGAGCAGAACTAGAGCTAGTGATAAGTATATCATCAACATAAACTAGCAAAATAGTGATGGTTAAAGAGGTTTTCAGAATGAATAAAGAAGAATCACAATGACTGTTGACAAACCCCACAAAGAGGAGATAGGAGAAGAAAGTGGAGTACCAAGCCCTATGGGCTTGCTTGAGCCCATACAGAGCCTTATGTAATTTGCATACAAAAGAAGGAGTTGCAGGAGACGTAAATCCTGGTGGCTGGGACATGAAGACTTCCTCCTCGAGTTTACCATGGAGAAAAGCATTGCTAATATCAAGTTGTTTAATGGCCTAGTGAAATTGTAAGGCTAAAGAAAAAAGAATTCGAACAGTTGGCTGTTTGGAAACTGGACTAAAAGTCTCATAGAAGTTGATACCTTCTTGTTGATCATACCCTTTAGCAACCAATCGTTCTTTATAGTGAGCTATAGACCCATCAACATTGCGTTTTAGCTTGAAAACCCACTTTCAGCCAATTACATGCTTGGTGGGAAAAGAAGGAACTAATGTCCAAGTCAGTTGATGTTGTAGAACCTGAAATTCCTCTTCCATAGCTTGCTTCCATTCCGAAGTTTGAAGAGCTTCTTTAACTATTTTGGGTTCTTTGGGTTCAGGCATAGGTGCAGTAGCTAGAAGACAGGATGAAGACTGTTTGAATTTTGACCTTGTGACCATGGGATGGATATTAGAAGAAGTTGGACGAGACGATATTGGACAAATGGGTGGTCTTGCTAAGATGGGAATGTGAAGGGATATTACAGGAGGTGACGGACTAGGACAAGAAGGTAAGTTGGAAAAGGAAGAGGAATACGAAACAGGAGATGGAGATGAAGTAGAAGGACCATGTGAGAAAGGCAACTGAGTAAAAGACACAGGCGACTGAGTAGAAGACATAGGCAACTGAGTAGAGGATACATGAGACTGTGGTTGGGCGAAACGAGAAGGAAATATATTAAGGGGAGGATTGGTACAGGCAACAGGAGGGGAGATTTGAGACTTATGAAAAGGAAACTGAGCTTCATCAAATTGGACATGTCGAGATAGGTAAATATGACTAGTAGAGGGATCAAGACATCGATAGCCTTTTGTTAAAGAATTATAACCAAGAAATATACAGACTGTAGACTTTGGACTGAATTTGTGAGAAGTGTACGGTTGAAGCCAAGGAAAACACTTGCAACCAAAGACTTTAAGAAATGAGTAGTTGGGAGATTGGCTAAAAAGTTTTTCAAAGGGACTAGCATCATGTAAAGAGGAGCTTGGGAGACGATTGATTAAAAACGTAGCAGTAGCTACAGCATCAAACCAGTAGCGCAGGGGAACTTTGCTTTTCTGTAGTAGGGTGTGGTAATAATGTGCTTGTGCTTTCTCTCTGAAACTTCATTTTGAGATGGAGTGTGCAAACATGATCTCTGATGCATAATTCCATGATATTTAAGAAAATCTTGAAACTTGGTAGAAACATATTCTCCTCCATTGTCGCTTCTTAAAAATTGATAGAAAAACCAAATGTTTCTCCACAAAGGCTTTAAAGTCAACAAATTTCATATAAGTCTCACTCTTATAGGCAAGAGGATAAACCCAAGTAAATTTGGTGCAATCATCAACAAAGTCAAGATAGAATCCAAATAAAGAAGAAGAAGTTGAAAAAGGGCCCCAAACATCAGAGTGTATTAGGTGCAGAGGAGTACTGGAACTGGTACTCGAGCTTGGGAGCTTATTTTTATGCATTTTTGACATACAACAAAAATCACAAAGAGATGTACTAAACTGAGATGAAACATTCAGTTGAAGCTTATTTAGTACTACTTTTAATTTCTGAAGACATGGGTGACCAAGTCGATTATGCCACAGTTCTGAATTAGAAGTGGAGGAGACGAAATTGACTGTCTTGGAGCTCCCTTCAGACACAGGTTTTGAGTTGTTCCTGGGTATGAACTGATACAATCCTTTATTTAAGAAGCCTCTGTAGACGACAACTTTAGTTGTCTTTTCCTGAATCAAGAAAGATTGTGCATCAAAGATAATGAAATAATTGTTGTCTTGAGCTAATTTTTGTACTAATAACATATTTATCTTAAAGGTTGGAACATGTAAGACATTTCGAAGTTTGATAAATCCTTGAGAAGAAAAAAGTATGGCATCACCTGAGTTATGAATTGGGAAAGAATCATCATTAGCAACTGTGATTTGATCACTGCCGTGGTATAGTTGAGTGAAATGCAGATTATTTAGATAATTGGTGATATGATCTGTAGCTCCCGTGTCAAGAAATCAGTTGGAATTTTCCAGTTTCTCCGAAGTGGTCATGAGGGCTCTTAAATTATTGTTGGGGCGAACATACAAGAAATGCGAAGGTGTCTGATTGGAGTAGTTATTCCTATGAAAGCACTTAGCAACATAGTGATTGTATTTCCCATAGATCTGATACACAAGTGAAGAATTTTGAGAAGAATTTTGATAGTTTTTGTTCTAAGATGACCTACCCCTGTTGTAGGAGTTTCTTCCTCTGTTATTGCCTTGAAAGTTCTGTCTTCCTCTATTGTTAGAGTAATTGTATGGTGGCCTAAACAAATTGTTGGACAAGTTTTGATTTGATCTTGAAGTGTTGAACGCCAAAGAGGAAACTTCATTTGAAGAGGAGTTTGTTTTCTTAATGTCAGACTCAATATAAATTACCTCTGAGATAAGGAGAGAGGTGAACTCTTCCATTGCCAATGCACCAGATCTATTTCTTATAATGGTCTTGAATGAATTATATTCATCAGATAGTCCATTTAGTGCGAGTAAGATCAAATCTTCATCATCAACTCTATCTAAGGCCAGCGCCAACTAATCTGATAGATTCTTGATTTGTGACAAGTACTCATGTATTAATCCAGTTCCCTTTTTTATATTTTGAAGTCTTGTTTTTAATTATTGTACATGTGATCTAGAAAGAGACATGAACCTCTTCTCAAGATTAAACCAAACCTCCTTTGTGTGATCAAGATGTAGAACAGCGGAGCAGATCACAGGGGACAAAGTAGCAGTCAGAAAATTTACAAGACGAGCATCGATAATTTTCCATTGTGCGAACTCTGGATTCGAAACATTTGTACCTTGTGCATTAACAACCTTTGGAGATGGAGAATCTTGAGATATATCAATGAATTTGTCTAGTTCAGATGCTCGTAGAGCATTCTGAACTTATTTCTTCCGTATTATGTAATTTGATGTATCAAGCTTTACGGTAACCAAGGAACTTAAATTTGAGAAGAGGAAGTTAACATTTGATGGAAGTGAGGGTGAATTTGAAGAGGCACTCGAAGATGCCATTTACGAAAGAAGAAGAACCTAGCGTTTGTGAGAGCTCAAGTGCTCTGATACCATAATGAAAAGTATAACCAGAAAAAAGTTTTCTTATTGATTGAAATTATGTACAACTGGAATATTTATATACAAGAGATCTTGGTTCAACTAACTATATCTAACAACTCTAACAACTATAACAAAGTAACTAATTTTTAACAGTTTTGAGAATTGGTTACAACTCATAGGCACAGCTGGAGCCTTCGTATTCTATTTTGGTCTAATTCAGTCGACTGTGTTGTATGCACAATCGACTGTATCGGGACAGATTCTTGTATTACTTTGTCATTCTCCTTATCATAAAATGGACGACTGTACGAACAATCATGTACAAACTGCTTTGGGTGATATTTGGGCAAAAATAGGATTTTTGGGAAAAACGGGCTTTCAGTGGTTTTTTCAAAAAACTAGTTAGCCTTTCATGAAATCGATGAGGAAAGAACCTTACAGTTCAAACTGAGATTTTTTGGGATCTTAAATGATTGATTTCTTGTTTGAATAAATCTAGCAAAAAATCATTAAATGGTTTGATTTATAAAAGAAATCATTTTAGAACTTGATATGGTAGAAATAACGGTGATATTGATTGAAGATTTAATTTTTAAATGATAGAGTTTAAATTTAAAGTTGGTTAAAAGTTAATATAAAAGTTTGATCCGAACTTAATTAAAAATTTGTTTAAACTTAATTAAAATTTTGATTTTTAGATGGTTAAAAGTTTAATTAAAATTGACTAAAATGTTATTAAAAATTTAATTTTTGATTGATTAAAAGCATGATCAAAATTTGCTAAAGTTTTCATTAGAAGTTTGATTTTTAATGCTTTGTTAAAAGTAAATTAAAAGTTGATTACAAGTTTGGTTTTTGATTGATTAAAAACATGATTAAGAGTCGTTTAAGATTTAATTAAAATTTTGAATTAAAGTTTTAATTAAATTGAGTTAGTTTGAGAATTTTAATTAAAAAGGTACCTTGAAGATTTTAACTAAAAGTTGATTTGAAAATTTTTATCAAAAAGTTTGTTTGAGGCAATTGATTAAAAAGATTTTAAGATTTTAATCAAAAAGTTGATTTGAAGATTTTAATTTAAAAATTAGTTTGAAGATTTTAATTAGATTTCCGTAGTTGTAGACAAAATGTGGATTTATTTATTTTAATTAAAATTTGATTTGAAGATTTCAATTAAAAAGTTAGTTTGCAGTTTTAATTAAAGTTGATTTGCAGAGTTTTAAATAAAAATTGGTTTGAAGATTTTAATTAAAAACTGGTTTTAAGATTTTAGTTAAAAATTGGTTTGAAAAATTTAATTAAATGGTTTGCTAGATTTTAATTAAAAATTTGTTTGGTAGTCTCTAATTAAAAAGTGAGTTTGATAGATTTTAATTGAAAGTTGATTTGAAAATTTTAATTAAAATTTAATTTGAAGATTTTAATTAAAAATTAGTTTGAAAATTTTAATAAGTAAGTTGGTTAGAGACTTTTAATTAAAAAATTTGTTGACTAGTTTTAATTATAAATTTAGTTTAATTGATTTAATTTTAAAAAGTTGTTTTGAGACTTTTAATTAAAAAGGTCGGTTTAAAGACTTTAACTAAAAGTGGGTTTGATAGATTTAACAAAAAAATGTTTTGAGACTTTTAATTAAAAAAATTGATTTAAAGATCGTAATTAAAAGTGGGTTCCATTGATTTTAATGAAACGGTTGGTTTAATAAATTTTAATTAAAAGTGTGTTTGATAAATTTTAGTTCAAAAGTGGTTTGAAGATTTTAATTAAAAAGTGGGTTTGATAGATTTTAAATAAAAGAATAGTTTGAATATTTTAATTAAAATGATGATTTGAAGATTTTATTTTAAAATTGGTTTGAAGATTTTAATCGAAAAATTGATTTGAAGATTTTAATTACAAAGTGGGTTGAGAGATTTTAATTAAAAAATGGTTTGATGATTTTAATTATATGTTGGATTTGTTCAATGAAATGGACATTCAGAATGTCTCCTGAGACAATCAAAATGTTTCACATCAGTTGCCCATTCTCCTTCATATCTTTATGGCAAATTTGAATTACCATAATTCAGCCGTTACAAGAATCGATGACATTGATTGTCATAATTCAACCGTTACAAAACCGTGCCTATAATTTAGAGGTTTCCTTCTATTTCTAATCAAGAAATAATGAAATCTTCAAAAGTTGTTTGCAAGTTTTGTTCATAAAGAGATATGCAAATGAAAGTTCATTCGCTCAGCTATACTGAGGTGGTGTTCCAAAGTACAAACAACCGTTTTACAATGAGAGAGTTGACGCCAAAGGGATCTACAATACCCTTGGTAGGTGACGAATCATTCTTAAAAAAACTGCGTTTGTAGGACTCGGTTTGCACACATTCTATTCACTTCATTTTTTGTAATTTTATTTTGTAATTTCAATATCTTGTAATCGTTGAATGTTATGAATAA
>JAULLD010432437.1:0-15759 GCA_035668095.1 Sarracenia minor
TAAGTTATATCTCACTTGGCTATTATAAGGGGAGAAGTAATAATTCTTAATGTTGAAATGCTTTGTGGATTATTATTTGTCTTTGCTTGCTTGTAATTTGACTTTGCTTACTTGTAATTTGACTTTGCTTGCTTGCTTGAACTCGCTGATGCTTCTCTTCATAATTGTCACAATCAGGAGGAGATGTAAATCAATTTTTATCTTTTCATAAATGCTGCCCTATTTTTGATAACCTCCATCTTATAATATTTTTGTGCCTAACAAAAGGGGAGAGAAAAGGAAAGGAGAAGAAATTTTTTTTATGCATCTCATATCAAATACCCTCGTATCAAAAATTCATCTTGAATTCAATCTATATGAAAAAGGGGGAGATAAAATCAAAAAAGGGAAAATCATAATTGTTTTGGTGCAATTTTTTGATGAATGCTTACTTTGATGAATGTTTCTTATTGCCTTCTAGTGATAAATGTTAAGGGGAGAATTTTGGAAATTTGTGTATTTCATATTTTTTTATTTTCTCTTTCCTTTTTTCCATGACAAAGGGAGAGAAGTATTGATTGATTTGCATATCCATGTTTAAAGGAAAGTAGTAATAAAAATAGGGGGAGAAACAATAATTGAAAATCTTGATTGACTAAGGGGAGAATTAATCTATGCAATGTATATCTCATATATTTATGGTTGTTATAGTCATTCAATCCCGTAGTCATATTTAGGGGGAGTTCTTGCTCCTCAATTTTTTTTGGATATTCATTGGTATCATAAAGCTTTATGTCCATATTTAACATTCTCTTGTAAATCAATGGTTGCCATAGTCAAAAATGGAGAGATTGTTAGCCCAAAGTCTTTTCAATTAAACTTCATTTTGATTTTGTCAATAACAACCAATTGATTTGATTAATCTCGGAGTTGTTAGCCCAAAGACTTGTTTGTTACTAATGATTTTCTTTTGTTTGAGAAAGTAACCTTCAGGTTAAAATTAATATATTCAAAGTACAATAAAAAGTTAAGAGAAAATGTTAAAGATAAAGGAGATTGAAGTTTGGAAGAATTGGAGAATGTTTAGTTCAAAGGAAGATCAAAGTTCTAGCTCTAGAACATCAAGAATTCAAGGAGGATATTGAAGACTAATGGTGATTGTTAGCCCATGAGAAAAGGATCAAGTTCAGTGATCAAAGGATCGAAGGAATCCAAGTAAAAAGGAAAAGGTCAACCCCAAGGAATGTTTAAGTCGACACCTTAGCAGGTAGTAAAGGACGTGCCGACACCAGCAAGAGATGAGTCGGCACAAAGCGTCTTGTCCAGATCTTGAAGCCCATAACATAATGTGTAAACACCAAAGAGGTATGAGTCGACACCAACTATTTTTGGAAAGAAAGGCTGTAGGGACTTTGAGTCCACACCAAGTAGATCTTGAGTCGACACAAAGCATCTAGTGCTCCAAATCTTGAGATTCAGAGGAATGAGTCAACACCAAAGAGACCATGAGTCGACACCAAGAACATTCCATTTTCAGAAGATCATTTTTAGTCGACACCAAAAAAGTCAATGTCGACCCTAGCGCCACAGTTCTCAGATCCAGATCTATATGAGTCGACACCTCAGAGAATGAGTCGATCGAAGCCGTGCCCTAGATCAGTTTGTGTTGAAACCGTGGACCTTTGTGTCGACACTTGTGCGTAAAATTCAAAATCCTAAAGCTTGTAATGGTCATATTATCGAGCATTAAAAGCTCCAACGGCTAGTTTGACCTCTCCAACATTCAAAAATCTTCATGGCCATATTTAAGAAAGTTATTCCTCAGCATTTTTGAGATGTGAGACAAGCTCTAAATGCAATGAACATTCACGAAAATCATCAAGATCCTCATTTACTACTTAATAGCCCTACTATAACTCTCGAGCATTCAATTTTGGTTGTATCTCTCATATGTCTCTCCTCTCTTTATTATTTCATTGATTGTAAATCATTTGAGAGAGTGTGATTAAATTGCAGTGAGCTTTATTGTTGTATTCATCTCACAAGGAGAACACCATCTAAAACAACAACTCTAAATAGCAAGGTTTTGCTTCGCCTTCTAAAGAAAAAGGTGGTTATGATTCACCCAATCAAGCAATCCATTTGGCGGATGTTCTACGCCCTTGATTGAAGAAGGAGGCTGCTCTTCACCCTTGTTGAAGAAGGTGGTTCCGTTTCATCCTTGAAGAAGAATAGGTTTCGATTCACCTGCAAGAATAGTAGGTTATGCTTTACCTATAAAAAGGTTGTGTACTATGGTTTTGATTCACCCAAAGAATCCGTATAGTGAATTCCCAAGAGGCTTTGGAGAGTGGATGTAGGTCAAATTTGACCGAACCACTATACATTATGTTTGCATCTCTCTCTCCCTAAAACTCTTTACTTTATAGCACTTCAATTTTTTACACTTTACTGTTTATATCCACAGAACTGTTTTTAGTTTTTAAAGTGTTGAAAAAGTTTGTAAGTTTGCCTATCAACCTATTTACCCCCTTTGAGTTGATCTTTATGGGCCAACATGATGTAATGGTAATAAAAAGCCCAAAAACCAACAACCACAAGATACACACGATATTATGTGGAATCCTTACGATAAATTTCAAGGATAAAAATTAGGGCACTTACACAAAGTATTTATTACTGATCAAGTAGGTTATCAAAATAAGTGAAAAAGACTTATACGCATATACCCCATGGACACCTAACTCTGTATTGTTGACGTAGTTCCCAGAGGGCCTTCCATAATCCCGCAGTGTTCATAAGAGCCACTCTCGATCTTCATCCACGATAGCTCTGAGTCACCTCAACCAAATGTGTGTTTGGTGAGGAATTGTGTGTGTATGAGATAGTTGATGGTAAACTAAAACAAGGTACTATGATGAACAATCCATAAAGGATCTACAAATACCTTGATAACACTCATGGTAAGCATCAATGGTGAGAAAGATGCATAAGGGTGATAAGAGACCTAGAGGGAAGGAAGAGCTGAAGAACAAACATAGCTCATTCTCAAAACGAAAGGCTCAAACCCTAGTTGGCGTAAAATGTGTTTTTATAAAAAAAACACAGCGACGCTCGAGCGCTCTTCGAATGCGCTATAGCGCTTGTAATGCGCTCGAGCGCTCTTCGAGTGCTATTAATTTTTGTAGATTTTGTTATACGTGCCAATGAGAATAAGAGAGAGGCATACAAGAGTGCTCGAGCCTACTACAAGCACTCAATGGGCACATAAAATGCCCAACTCTCATCAATTGAAAAGTGGCACAAGTAGTTCAACCACTTGAGCGCTCTTCAAGCGCTGAAAGTGCTCGTAGTGGGCTCGAGCTTCTTTGGGCGTCAGTGCCCATATGTAATGTTTTAAACATAAAGTTCTCTGGGGTAGCTAAATACACAACCTTGATAAGTGAAATATGCATATGGTTTTGTGTACTTGGTGACATAAACCTTGTATAAGATTCGGAGCAGGTCTGCTAATTGTGAATTGGACGGAGGACCTGGACATAAACACTCAAAACTCCAAACCAAAAAATAAAGGTATAGATATAATGGTTTGGTACTTAACCCAAAAATAGCCAATTATACTAACACACGGGTTGATGCCCTATAGTACCATCTTTCCATAGCTCTCTGCCCATCTCGTATTGATGTCTCTTAAAAGCTATCGGACGGTGCATGTAGTCATCTCACCACCATTCATTCTTGCCATTTGCTTCCTAAATATTTTTCTTTACATAAGATAGTTGTTTCACTTATTGACCTGGCGGGTCACAATTCCGACATCCCTCCCTACCAGGTTGATCTCCTCTACAGCGTTCATCGTATCTCTTCTATCGATCTTATTTATCACATCTGGTACAATATTGAGTCTTACTCTCAACGTCCCTTGGGTACAGCTGGGATTCATTTTACCATGTTACTTATCTGATTCTATATGGCTCGATCTGTACCCCGTATCCATTGAGAGCCCACCATGTTTCCATATGAAGATATTACTCATAGAAGCTCACACAATGCTTTACCCATTTCCTTCCCGATACCACCACTATCCCAGTTGTCAAGCATCTTTCACCGGCGTATCCTGTCGTGGAGCCTGTTTAGTTTGCCATCTATCCTACACTGGGTACTCCTCGCCACATAGCTCCGCTAGCACCTTCTGATGTTGATGCTCCTGTAGGGACCTGACCCGGTTTTATTATGCTTTATGTTCTTTAGTTTCTCGAGATGATGTAATGTCAAAACACATTTTTAATTAATGATTCAAAGATCATTGAATTTTTTAAATTAGGTTGAACATTTTATAATATATATATGATGGTTTTAAACTTTTTTTAGTTTAATATATATACATATATATATATGTTCCTACATGTGTGTGTGTGTGTGTTATTTTAAACTAAGAAAAAAAAAGATAACAAAGTCAAAAAAACATAAGAACGAAACGCAACCTAAGCTAGCTGCGTGCGTGTATGAGGAGCAGCCAAAGCTGCTTTCTTTCTATCGAAAGAAGTGGAAGAGAGGGAGAGAACGAGATAAAGAGAAAATAAGAGAGGAAGAAGAAAAGGGAGGAGCGGCGTGGCACCACCGTGCCGCCGCATCACCGACAGTCTGGGTTTAGGCTTTCTAGGCTCGATACTTTTCGATCTTTGCTTCGATTGAGGTACCATTTACTACTAACAATTAAGAAATTGAGTCCTATGTGTTGGACTTGGTTTGTGGTTTGCTAAGACACGTTTTTTAGAAAACTATGAAGAAACCTAGAATGAATTTTCAGAAATTGAAAATTCTAGAATTGTAGATGTTGGGAAAAAATTTAGTTTTTATGTTAATATATCATGTTTAGAGTATGAGTATCATGGTAATTTGATAAATGCTTGGTGGTTGTGAAAATCATGATTTAAGGCTAAGGTGGATTTTGGGATTTTTTGGGTTATAAGCTCTAAATGGTGAAATTGATTTAAATTATGAAAATTGGAACATTTTGTGATCATATTTCTTGTGTTGATAATTTGGATAATTGGCTAAATATATGTATATATAAGTGTTTGATGGATAGTGGTTGGTAAGCAAATAGCTTAGTGGTGGTGACTACTTTTTGGCATGTATCCATATGTAATCGTTGAATGCTTATGTGGGTTTAATGTCTTGATTCAAGATTAGTGAGCTCGTATAGCTTGTGATTATGTGAGAAGTTGTGTAGTTGGATCTCTTGGAATGGTCTAGGCTTGACAATATGAAACACCTTTGTGTGAAGGATTGAGGTGGTAATGTAGTCTTGTTTTCCTTGATTTTGATCAAGGGTTAATTTGGTTTGTGAAGTGGTTAGATTGTGGATGTGGGAAAGTTTAGGTAGTCTAGTAGTTTGGAGTTGTATGCCTTAGTGGGATATGAGCCTTGGTTGGGGTTGATAAGGTTGAAGCTCATGAGAGAAGTTGGGGTTAGTAGTATCTTTTAGGTCCCTTGGCTAGACTACGTTTGATTAAACTCAAAATTTTCGCAAATAAAGTGCACGTGAGGATTTAATATGTAAAACATGTTTTATGGAAATGGGTGCTAACGTGTGTGATCTATTTCAAGTTTATAAGAAGGAACCCAAAGGGTACGGTTTTGGTGTGAGAACTTTGTGATGGTTCACCTCTAAGGTTATGATATAGAATGTGAGAATGATGGTCGCAGAATTGAGGTTGTGTGTGCAGTATGATTGGATTATGATCTATGATTAGTGGCACGAGGTTGGTTGTTAGTTGCTATGTGGAATATCGGGGTGGATTAATTGCATTTGTGTAATTATACGTGTTACTCATGGCTTGTAGATCCGTTCTTGATTATGGGGTAAAAGTACTTTGTGATACAGATAGTTGTGTACACGAATAATTAACTAATGTACTTAGTTAATGATAGCCTATGTGAAAAATGAAACGAGTTTTCATGAAATGGGTTATATGACTCAACTTTTCAACAAAAGAGAAAAGTGATGATATGTGTTGTGAACTAAGTGTACCGAGACAAATTTTGTGAAACTATGACGTTGTATAAAATATGGTAAGAACATAATCACATTTGAAAATAATTGGAGAATTTGGGTTAATGTTGAATGGTTCTGTGTGGATATGAGTGCGTGCCATGAGAGTTGGCAAGACTTTATCTGCGTAAATTTTGTATGCCATGTGAGTTGGAAAGGCTTTATATGCCTAGATTTTGTATGCCATGTGAGTTGGCTTGATTCGGATGTCATGTGAGTTGGTAAGGCTTTATCTAGCTAGATTTTGTATGTCATGTGAGTTAACTTGATTCGGATGCCATGTAAGTTGGGAAGGCTTTATATGCCAAGATTTTGTATGCCATGTGAGTTAGCTTGATTTGGATTCCATGTTAGTTGGCTTGGTCGTATATGCCATGTGAGTTGGCTTGGTTGGGTTGCCATGTGAGTTGGAACCAAGTGTGTATGTCTGGGTTGTCATGTGAGTTGGAACCCAGTGTGTGTGTGTGGGTTGCCATGTGAGTTGGAATCCGTAGTGTGTGAGTTGGTATGGGTGTGTGGGTGTGTGTTCCCACGGGTGGGTGTGTGGTCGGATATGGGTGCTTGAGTGTGTGTGTGTTTCTACGGGCGCGTGTATGGTTGGATATGGGTGCATGGGTGTGTGTGTTTCAACTGGTGCGTGTATCGAAGTCATATTATCCCCCAAATTCAATTTTTAATTTAACGTGATTTAACTTATTCACCACTCCTCTAGGTTAATTTAAATAAGCATAACTAATTTCAAAGCCCTCAATAATGGAAGTCATGTTATCCCACAAATTTTGTATGTCACATACTAACTTAAAAACAATATCATAACCTCGCCTACAAATCCATATGAACTGGAAGTGAACCGGATCGCGTCTACATCCGGAAATAAACCACATGCCATTATTCGATTATCATTCAAGAAAACATGTAGTTTTTATGAAATTAAAAGAAAATGTATGAAAGTTTCATTCTCAGGTCTACATGGACCCAAAAACCCTCTAGTTTAGTAAAACTAGATGGACCCAAAACACTTCTTGGAAATTTAGTTTATAAGTAACAAAGGGGGAAAATTCAATAAACAAAAATCGCTCGAGTGGTCCCACTACCGCTCAAGCAGACTGTACAGAAACTACATTTTATGCTAAATCTTGCGACACGTTTTTAGCATGAAAACTTGTTTTAATGTCCTCGAAGGCATGGTAAAACGTGATTGAGATAATTCAGGTCAGTAAGGAGGCTTGCCAAGTTAAAATTCTCCAGTTCAACACTTAGAACGATAAACCGGTTATCAACACTTAGGTTTTGGGAAAAACATTGAAAAAAACGTGTTTCGAATTCAAACTTATGTAATTCCATTTATAAGCATACATCTGCCCATTACCATCTCAATCACCATCCAAAGAATTAATCACCGTTCCATCATTGAATAAGAAAGAAAGTAAATAGTCATCTATCCATGAACCATCCACCATAAACTAAGAAGTAAAAAACTTACAACTACAAGAGTTTGTGAGATAAACTAATTGAACCCAAAAGCAAACCCAATAGTCTCACTACATGCATGCAACCAATGAGTTTGGCCTTATGGCCTTACATTCTTCCAACAACCAAATTCAAACATAAGAGTGATATAATACTCCAAAGTCTCGGAAAGTAAACTACCATAATGAAACATAGTACAAAAATGAGTTCATCATCAAAATCTTCTAAATCCAATATCTAATGTGATACGGGAAAAACAACAAACATCCATCTACGCTTCAAGTATTTCCTTGTCACTATCACTGGAAATGTTGTTTTAAAACAATATGTGAGCCGAAACTCATATGAAATACGATAATCAAAGAAATATGCACATTATGCGAGGGTGAATATGCAACAATTGATATAAAACATATAGCTTGAACAAAACTTGTTTTTCATTACCAAGACCTTGTATGCATAATCATTTTTGGAAAACATTTAATTTTCACACTTACTTTGGCATTACCATTAATGAGATTACTACCTTGGTGGTAACCACACGCGATCCAATTGACTTCCGTGAAGTCGTACTCCACTCACGGTCCGCGACCGAAAGGGTGGGTTCCCTGTTGACTTCCTCGAAGTCGTTCCTATATAACGGACTAAGGCCGAGGGGATGGGGTCCCCGTGGATCCACAACAACTTGTCCCCAACTTACGGTGCGTGACAGAGAGGGTGGACTTCCCATTGACTTCCGTGAAGTTGTTCCCAACTCACAGACTAAAACCAAGAGGATGGACTCCCCATTGACTTCTGCACCACATCTGGCAATCTCAACAAGTGACATAAAATGTAAAATTATATTCTTAATGTATAATTAAACCTAACATCAGGGATAAGTCTAGGCCTATCCATCTTACAACACATATACCACAAACAATTCAACACATGAAATTTATATATTAATGTCAATTTGAACTTACATAGGGTTTAATTACATCTAATTAGGACAAATTTCAAAAGGGTAGGGTCAATTGACCATTTTCCCCAAAGTTCCCAAAAACCCCCCAATTCCAAGCCCTAGGTCACAATGTGATTTTCATTGTAATCAATTAGTTGTCAAACTGACAAGATCAAGTAGTCACAAACACGCTAATAATTCAAGATTATCCAACCAATCATATTTACATACACTTATGGTTAGGTTATTTCTGGATTGATCATGCATATATACCGTAATCGGTCCAAAATGAAAATAATCCACACATAACACATAAAATCTCAAGTATTAGCATAAATTGTACCTTAAGAGTGATGAATGGAAGCAAAATTACTTCTAAACGATTGTCTAATCTCATCAATCACCTAAAATGAAAATGTTTTTCGGTGAAAATGCGATATACATCGAGTATATCATGAATCTCGTGAAATAAGTTAAGAAAATACACCAAACTGAGCCTAAGATCTAACCGAAACCCTCCTCAACCAACCCTAGCACTGTCTTCTGTTGTCACTGATGTATAGAGAGAAGTAGGTAATGAAAATAAGGTAAAACCCGACCTTCGTGACTATTTTGAAACATTCTGGCCCGAGCAGACCGCTCGAGCGGACCCCTATTATAGAGTCCAGCCCGAAATACTAAATAACGAGGACTAAACCCAACCCGAATGCAACGAAACATAACCCGACACCCCAAAATAATATTCCCGAGGTTCTAGAATAATCTGTTCGAATAAACAACCCCGAATCAAGATCAAATTTTAATTTGTTCAAAAATTTTAATCGATTTTAAGAAAATTCTTAAAGAGTTAGTTTTAAAATCCAATATTGTTTAAAATTTGAAATTGAAATGGTTCATACCATTACAACCTCCCCCACTTGGGAGATTTCATCCCTGAATCAATATACCTGGAGATGGGAACGAATCTGGATATCTCTGTCGAATATAGGACTCCCGCTCCCATGTCACCTCGTCTTTGCCATGGTGCTGCTATAGGACCTTAATATATGATAGGTTTTGCCTCGCAAAACCTGCTCTCTCCTATCTAGGATTCATATAGGTTGTTTCGCATATGTGACATCATCATCAACTTTCAAACCTGGCCAATCAAGAATATGTGATGGGTTTGGCTCTTCTTTTCGTAACATGGAAACGTGAAAGACATCATGGAATGACGATAGCTGGGGTGGTAAACCCAAGCGATACGCTACTGTCTCGATCCTCTTCTCAATAGGAAATGACCCAATGTAATGCGGCGACAACTTGCTGCTCCTACCAAATCTCATCATCCCCTTCCGAGGAGAAACTCGAAGGAAAATGTGGTCTCCCACACTGAACTCTAACGGTCTCCGTCTCCTATCTGCATAACTCTTTTGGCGACTCAGGGCCACACTCAATTGCTTCGGGATAATCGTAATATTTTCTGTTGTCTCCCGAACCATGTCAGGTCCTAAAAGGACTGACTCACCCACATCTTCCCAATAGATCGGCAATCTGCATGGCCTACCTGATAATGCCTCAAACACAGACATTTGTATACTGGACTGATAGCTATCACTGTAGGCGAACTCCACCAAAGGTAGATGATCCTCCAAAGAACCCCAAAAGTCCATCACACATGCTCTCAGCATGTCCTACAAAATCTGTACGGTGTGCTCGGACTTCCCATCTATCTAGGGGTGG
This sequence comes from Sarracenia minor, assembly GCA_035668095.1. NCBI lineage: Eukaryota > Viridiplantae > Streptophyta > Magnoliopsida > Ericales > Sarraceniaceae > Sarracenia > Sarracenia minor. The sequence continues at coordinate 10,173 of JAULLD010432437.1, forward strand.
AACGTCGTACTAAATAGAAGATCCATCAACATCACTGCCTAAAACACTCTCCAAAAACGCGAAACAAATCACGGATCCCAATCTCATAGTATAGACATGGGAATGTTAGAGTCAGCATAGCGGAAGTTTAAAAAAATAGTTTTAGGATCGATTACGGGGCCGTAAAAACCGTAATCTCACGTTTTTTCATAAAAAGCTAAACAAACATCAATTATAAGAAAGAGATAGCGATTGAAACTTTGTAGTAAAGTTTCTAAGAACCACAAGTTGAGGCGAGACCACCTTGCAACCTTCTCGCGTATATCCCAGATGCGCTACAACGGTCACGATATGTAGGCAACGTATCCAACCGAGGCTCCTTCTTGTTCTTAGTTTCTTCTCACACACCAACCCTCAAGATTGCATAAACTATGACAAGGGGAGAGAGGGGAAGCCGATGGCTAGGGTAGAGAACTGGAACAAAAAATTATGTCTTGTATATTATATATCTCCCTTTTATGATATATAAATGTATATATACTTTTACATATGGGTATATATATCTCTTTCCAAAATATATTATCCATCACATATACATAAAATAATATATATAAATATACCATAGAGGTGGCCGGCCATAAGGGGAAGGAGAGAGAGGGAGAAATATTCTCTTCCTAAAAATTGTCCAAAAAATATTATCCTTCCTAAATTTTGCTTCCAAGAAATATGTAAATATATCTTAAAAAAATTACATAGAAGAATACACTCCCCTAAGGCCGGCCACCTAGGGATAAATCCGTAGGTGTGCCAAATTCCGAAACCGCTCCTAATTATTTAATTTAATACCCCGGTTATCCTAGTGAAAAATCCGACAATCGAATTAAATTAAATAATTACCGAAACCAACAAGAAATATTCCACGCACATAATCGGGCTACGTGAGGGATCACGAGGAAGTATAGGACTTGGACTAACCGAACTAGAAAACCGGATATCCTTAACTCAATCCCCGAGTTAGATCCTTTCTCGAACGAATCTAGACTTATTCCACAAAAGGTCTTGACTGAACTCCCAGCCCTAAAGTCGATTTGTGTCTCGAGTTCCCAATTATCAAATGTACTGTAGTCTCCCCATGTTTAAGATATGGATTCCCGATAATCGAATTAGTTTACTGACAACCAGGTTCGAAAATCCTCTTTTCTTCGCACTTGCACTGCTTAACTTATTGAGTATGCTGGATCAATCGATCCACTGTATAGATTTGGCATAGTTAAACTTATAAGCATAGCACATGAGGGGGAACTCCTCAACCTAAGTCAAACATGATTTTCGTTAGTTGATTATCAACCATTGATCTTAATATCAAAATCTCAGCCATTGGTGACTCAAAGCACTACGCATCATCCGAACATGTTTCTATTAATCACGTTGGGATTAAGAGTACGTGCAATCCATGATAATATAGGACGTGGATCAATTCATATAGTTAGTATAGAATTGAACCTCCTAATGATCCTGCTCAATACACTTCCAATGTACTAACACATCCAGTTCGGACATCAAATTCCAAGATCAAAATTCAAGCCGTCCGACCTAGTGAAGACCAGCTACTCGAACAATGTGCTACAACCGTACGGATGGATTGTCCAGGTCCATTGCGGTTTGTGAGCCCACTTGTAAATTTTTTAGATCCTTTGACCCGATCTTCCCCGTTTCATACGACGAGTCAAATACTAGACAAAGTATACGGACTATGCATCCACATATCATACATACAGCAGATATAAAAGAGTAAATGCAAACCATCTCAATTGATTCTCATTAACATTCCAAGGATCTAAGATAACGAAATACATAAAAGCATGGTTTTTAGGTATACTATTCTATCAGGGTACCCCGTGTAAGCTGACGATCTCACTAACGTACAAATGGCCCAACATATCTATGGAGTAAGTTAGAAAAATCGGTAGGAAGTGCATCGACTTTGTCTATCTATCCACTACAACCCACATAGTATCGTGCCCCCGAGACGACTTCAGTAACCTTGTCATAGTCAATGATCACGTGCACCCACTTTCATTCTGATACTGGAAGGGGCTGTAGCAAACCTACTGGCCTCTGATGCTCCGTCTTCACTTGCTTACTTGTGAAGCACTGTGACATAAACAACACAATATCCTACTTCATGCCTCTCTTCTAAAACAGTCGATGAAGGTCATGAAACATATTGGTGCCACCATCATGTACCGCTAGATGTGAATGGTGAAACTATCGAAGCACCTTGACGCGACAAGTCTCGGGTACAGATTTGCTCCCAACAAATCTCAAACTGCCATCGTCATGGGTGGTTCACTCTAGGGAACTATTACCACTAGCTAACTCCTCTCGGTACATGACACATTCTTCATCCTCTCTATGGTCCTCTACCACCCGTGTCACTAATGTCGATTGAGAAATAGTAGCAAACAAGGTTGTGCGGTCCTCGGACTCGCGCAGTTGTAAGTCATACTCACCAATGTGCGCCATCATCCTCCACTCTCATATCACTACATGAGCAAGAGAGCCCAATGACTTCTTACTAAGGGTCTCAGTCATAACATTGGACTTGCCCGGATGGTATTAAAGATTGAAGTCATCGTCACCCAGAAACACCATCCACCTCCTGTCTCATGTTCATATCCTTCTGAGAGAAGAGGTACTTCAGACTCTTATGATTGGAGAACACATCAAACTTTTTCCCATATAGATAGTGTCTCTAATTCTTTAAGGGAAAAATGATGGCTACAAGCTCCAAATCATGAGTGGGGTAATTCTTTTCATGAACTTTGAACTGTCCGGATCCACAGGCAACTACGTTACCCGATTGCATCAACACACAACCAAGGCCCTCATGAGATGCATCACAAAACACAACATAACCCATTCCACACTCCGGTATGATCAGAATAAGAGCAATGGTCTCTCTCCTCTTCAGCTCCTGGAATGTTTTCTCACATATGTCGTCCTAAACAAATCTAATACCCTTGCGGGAAAGTCGTTTCGTCGGCGCTACAAGCCAGGAGAAATCACCCACAAAATGACAGTAATACCCCGTGAGACCTAGAAAACTCTAGATCTCAAATACAGACTTCGGCCGCTCCCATATCACCACAACTTCAATCTTCAATTGGTCTATAGCCACCCCGTCACCAGAAAAAACATGTCCAAGGAATCTGACCTCGGAAAGCCAAAACTCGCATTTATCAGACTTCACTTACATTAGATGGTCTCTTAGTAATTTCAAAGATATGCGTAAATGCTCCTTGTACGTCTCCTCCTACGACAAATAAATGATGATGTCATCCATAAACACCACCACGAACTGGTCTAAGTACTGACGAAAAATACGGTTCATGAGATCTATAAATGTGGTAGGTGAATTGGTCAAACGAAAGGGCATGACCACGAACTCATAGTGCCCATAATGGGTGTGAAGGCCGTCTACGCTATGTCCTCCTCTCTCACCCTCACAAGGTGATACCCCGAGCGCAGATCAATCTTAGAGAAACGAGTAGACCACTTCAACTAATCAAATTGATCATCTATAAGAGGCATAGGGTACTTGTTCTTTACCACCATTTAATTAAGCTTACGGTAGTCTATGCATAGGCGAAGCTATCCATCTTCTTCTTGGCTAATAACGCCAGTGCTCCCCAAGATGAAACACTCAGCTGGATGAATCCCTTATCTAGTAACTCCTGTATCTAAACCATCAACTCATCAGGCTCAGTGGGAGCAAACCGATATGAAGGCATATAAATGAGGCCAGTCCCCGGAATCAACTCTATTGTGAACTCCACCTCTCACCATGGGGGGAGCTCAAACAAATCCTATGAAAATATGTCAGGAAACTTGTAAACTACTGAAGGAAAGTCCAAATGCGAGAGCTCGTCTCTATTAAGTATGAGAACCGAGAATAGGGAACTAAGGCATCCATCGTGAAAAGAAAGACATGAAGGTATAGAACCATCATCCCAGTCCCCCACAAAAGAAAACACCTCTCCCTCCGGTGTGGAAATGGTGACTCGACGGCGAATAGAGTCCATATCAAGGACAATAGAGTCAAAACACAAGTGATAGTGAGCTGTCTTGACTTCACACGCACTACATACCAAACCAGCCACAACTAACACTCTCGTCATTGTATCCACATGCCTTACTTGGTCTAATACCCCAACCACAAGTCACACAAATGATGCAAATGTTGATGTTATGAATGAATGGGATGCTCCTGTGTCTGTGAGCACCCATGCTGAAGACCGATATACCAGAAATGTACCTCGAATGACTGACGGGCCAACGGTAGAGTCCTATGCTGCAGGTGCAGTAGACGATGCGGGTGTCGCTAGTGCTGCACTTATCTCTACTAATGCATACACTTTGCCTTGGTTGCCCCGTGTCAGGGGCCTCACTGACTGGACTAAATTAGCTCCCCCTCCAGCCCTAGACACCTATTCTCCCGTCTGTTGATAAGACTATGTCGATCCCTGCCGGCCCTGTGACTGCTGGCCCTGAGGGTCACCCTGTAGGGACCCGATCCAATTTTATAATATCTGTATATTATTTTTTACTTCTCGAAAAGTGGTAATGTCGGAGTTGGGTTTATTTAATGATTTAAATTTCAAAAGAAATTTGGATGTTACTGTTTTTTCTTAAAAGTATATATGTATGTATGCATATATGTGTGTGCATATATATATATATATATATTTAAACAAAAAAACAACTCGCGCACACGGGCGCACAAGGGCGAGAAGCCCTTTTCGGGAACATGGGGAGAGACGAGAGAGAAGAGAGGGAGGAGAAAAATAAGGGAAGGGGAGGAGGCGCCACCACCGGTGTCGACGCACCTCTGCCGTGACACCATCAGTGCAGATGGTCACCGGTGAGGAGGAGAAAACCGATGACGAAGAGAGAAAGATAGGGGTGGCACCACTGAACCACTGCACGCCTCTGGTAGTCAATTTTTTCTTTGATTTGGCTCAATTTATTTTGTTTTTTTTTATCGGGGTAAAATTCAAAGTCTTTGTAACATTTATACAAATTTAGTTTGTGATTTGGGCAAGGTTTCGCTATTGGTTGAAAGCTGGGGCTTGCCAAACCCGTGAGGGGGATTTTTTGGATTTTTGAGCTTTTGATCATGCTATTGGTGACGAATCATGAAATTGGACATAGGTAAAATTATACAAGCTCGCTAGTATGATGATTTTGAGATTGATTTCAATTTTGGAAAAACTAGGGTTTGAAATTGGAATTTCGATTCAATTTCGGGATTTTTGACCGATTTGGCATAATTTTGCAAAATTCATTCCGATTATGTGAAATTGGTATAAAAAGAATCCTATGGTTCATGTTTGGTAATTTTTGGATAAACGAAATTAATTCCCAGTAATTAATTGGTAAGTTGGTGTTTGGATTTTGACGGTTGGGCACGAGTTTATGGCATATTAGAGCGACTGTGGACTCGACTCAACTTTTTGATTCTACTTTAGTTATGAGGTGGGATTTACTCTAACCTTTAAATAAAATCTTTATTGTAACAATCTGACCTTTTTTATCTTACTTTAAA
>JAULLD010432438.1:0-10439 GCA_035668095.1 Sarracenia minor
ATGTGGCAGTGTCTGGGGGATTGGGGCGGTGTTGGTGAGGGACAATGGAGGTCGATTGGAACGACATGAGGGTGGATTGGAAGAAGTGGCCGGTTGTTGATGTGTTAGGAGGGTGGCTTGGGGGTTATACGGGGGTGGTGGGCTGGGAAAAGTGTGTGTCGATCGGATCTGGGGGTGGTGTGAGTGACTAATGTGTGGATCCGATCGAAGAAAGAGTTACCGGCAGTGGCCGACAGACGGTGGTGGCAGGGGAATGCCAAAAGTTGGTTAGGATTTGGCTATTGAGATTCTGGCCCGTCCGGATGGTGATGAATGTCCATCCGAAAGCAAGTCCCCCTTTTTTGTGTAAAGTTTTCCTAACTTAAAGTTATAATTTTTACAGATTTGTGATTTTAGAAAAGATTCGAGATGGAAGCAACTTCTAAGACTCGGTAGGCCTAAAGCAGCTGCAAGAACAAACCGCTTAGGTGTGGGCACCAGACATCTCCACACTGATGGTTATGTTTCTTGAACATAATAGAAGAAGGTTCTTTTCAACTCAGAGTCCCAGGAGTTGGATTCCTTGTAGTACATCCTTAATCTCATCTTCGGATTGATTAGACAGGTAGTTCGAGACATTACAGCTAGATGTGTCAATAAAGGCATGGAGTGGAGTCTTAACCCATCAAGTAGGCTTACTCATCCCTCTCTTGATCACCTTAGAGATATGTTTGCCTTAATTATAGTAGTGCACCTTAAAACATGTGTTGCAGTGGTCTACTAGCCCGCAACAACATTCTTCGAGGCAACATCTACAGAATTCTTGTCTCTTTGCTCAACATTTTAAGGCATAGAGACTTCTACCTTGAAATGGTTCTTGCTGATCGAAACTGGGCACACGATCCACTTAACCTCAGCGTGCGAAGAGGACAACTCAACTTAAGAGAGTAGTTTAACGTCTTCAAATCGAAAAATTAAATTTTTTTGAGATGCCTTTTTTACTCCCCCTACTTGATCACATCAATATCCTTATTGGTGGAGCATCCATCATCATTTTGAATACCTCTGGGTTCCCTCCCAGATAAGGCTATGTTTAACGTCTTAAGTCAAACTTAACTAGTCTACTACTCGACTAGCGGGGTAGGGTTGGAGAGATTTATTGACTCGGCTCTGGGATCTACTGATATGCCTTCGACGTAGGGTTTTAGTCGCTACCCGGCCAGTCGACTACTCGATTGACGAGGTAGGGTTGGAGAGATCTATTGGCTCAGCTGCGGGATCTACTGGTATGCCTTCAACGTATAGTTTTAGTCGTTGCCCATTGAATTACAAAAAGTTATCGTTTTTGGGGTTAAGTAGCTGGCATGCACCATGCATGTAGACGCGGGTCACCACGTATGGGCCTTCCCATTGAGATTAGAGTTTTCTAGGGAACAGTCATAACTTGGCGTTAAATAGCCATACTTTTTGGTTGGGCCAGAATGTCTTCCTATGGATGTGCTTGTCATGGAATGCTTTCATTCTTCCCTTATAAATTCACGTATTGTCGTATGCCTCCTTACGAAGTTCCTCTAGCTCGCTCAACTGTAGTCATCGGTGGTTGCTGGCGTTTGGCATGTCAAAATTGAAGATTTTGACTGCCCAATATGCTCGATGTTCTAACTCCACATGAAGATGGCATGATTTACCAAAGACTAAGCGATACGGGAGCATTATAATTGGTGTTTAGTATACAGTTCGATATGCCCAAAGAGCATCGTCGAGTCGTTCGAACCAATCTTTTCTATCAGGGCCGACGATTTTGGTCAAAATATTTTTGATTTCCTTATTCGGAATCTCAACTTGGCCACTGGTTTGTGGATGATAAGGAGTGGCTCCCTTATACTGGATCAAATAGTGTCGAAGTAGGGAAAAAAATATTTGTTCATGAAGTGTGTACCATCGTCACTGATGATTGCTCGCGGGATACCAAATCGAGAAAAGATATTTCTTTGCAAAAACTTGATCACAACTTTGTGATCATACGATTTGGTGGCCGATGCTTCGATCCATTTGGAAACAAAGTCGACTTCTTTGAGGATGTATTTGTTAGGATAGTATACTTAACAGCCATGCTTTTATATGTTTTTATCTTTGTTCCCTGGTGTATTAAGGAGAAACATTGGAGAGGTTATTGCATTTATTGTTTCATACTTATTATGTGTATGACGTATGAATGCATTGTCCGTATATTCTGTCTAGTATTTGACTAGTTGCATGAAGCAGGGGATGATCGGGTCATAGGTTCTGAGAGAATATACAACTAGGCTCATACTTGCAATGGACGTGGACAATCCGTTGGTACTATTGTAGCACATCGTTATATTATCTGGTCATGGCTGGGTCAGATGGATCGGATTTCGGTCTGCAATTTGATGTTCGAGCTCGATGTGTTAGTACATTTAGAGTGTATTGAGCTTGATCAATAGGATGATCAATTCTATACTGAATATATGAATTAATCCATATTCTATATTATCATGTATTGCACGAACTCTTAATCCCAACGTGATTGATCGAATTATGTTCTGATAATGCGCAGTGCTTTGAATAATCAATGATTGAGATTTTGATATTGAGATCAATATGACCTGTGGGTTGGGTACTATCATTATTTGTTCGATGGTTGATAATCAGCTGATGGAAATCACGTCCGATTTAGGTTGAGGAGTTACCCCTCATGTGCTTTGATTATAAGTTTGATTATGCTAAACCCGACCGGTGGATCAGTTGATCTGGCATATTCAAAAGGATAAGTGACGCGGTTACAAGGACAAGAGGATAATTAAACTGGGTTTTCAATAACCTAATTCAATTATCAGGAATCCATATCGTAAATGTGGGGAGATTTCAGTTCAATTGATAATTGGAAAATCGACACATAATTCGAGTTAGGGTCAAGAGTTCAGTCAGGGTCTTTAGTGGAATAAGTTTTGATTCGTACGAGAAAGGATCTATCTCGAGGGTTAAGTTAGGCATATCCGGTTTTCTCGTACAGTTAGCATGATTCCTATATTTCCTCGTGATCCCTCACGTAGCCCATTTATACGCACGATTTATTTCTTGTTCACTTCAGTAATTATTTAATTTAATTCGATCGTTAGATTATTCGCTGGGATGATCGGAGGAATTAAATTAAATGTTGAGGGGCAATTTTGGTATTTGGCACAACTAGGAATTTCTTCCTAGGTGGTTGGCCCTATATGGTGTTATATTTTATTAAGATAAGTATTCTTATCTTATGAAAAAATATTAAGAAACCATATTATAATTAGGAGAGGAGATTAAGGAGGAATGTTATATATAAGTGCATATATATATATATACATTATTCCATGAGAATTGTGGGAGTTTTATTTTTGGTGGAAAATCTTATCCAAGCCACGTGTTAGGAAGGATAAGGTTTATAACCAAAATAAAAATTGGTATTTTATATATATGTGTATAATATACCAATTGGAGATTACGGAAATCCTAATTCCATAATTCTCATAACTCTCTCCCTCTTCTCTCCTTGTGGTGTCACCCCTCCTCTTGCACTCTAATTTTTCTCATAAAAGTTTTGAAAGTTTAAGTGTGTTTTGAAGCCAAAGGAGTTGATTCGGATCGGTTCCCACACACCGGAGTCAACACGTGCATCGGGTTATATGTGAGAAGGTTGCTAGGTGGTCTCATCTCATTTCGTGGTTCTAGAAACATTACTACAACTTTTAAATGGTATATCGGATCAATACCTGATATAGATAATTAATTTTTCATGAAAAGCGCACTACGTCATTTTTTACGATCACGACATCATTTTTTGAATCTTTTTCCGCTGTGCGGCTCCGACAGTATTCACACCCATATGATGGTGGAAATGGTCCCATAAAGTCGATGCCCAAAAAATCGAAGATTTCGACAATCAAGATTGGGTTTAGGGGCATCATGTCCTTGGCGATCATTATGTCAATCTATTGGTAGCGCAAGCATTTCTTGCAACAGTGGTGGCGTCTTTGAATAGAGATGGCCAGTAAAATCTGCTTTGAAGTACTTTAGCTGCAGTTTTCTTACCACTAAAATGCCCACCACATGCTAACGAGTGACAGAATTTGAGAATGCTTTCTACCTCTTACTCGGGGATGCATCATCGTATAACTTGGTCAGAGCAATATTTAAAAAGCTCATGCTCTTCTCAGAAGTAGTACCTAACTTGAGAGAAAAATTGGTCCTTTTGTTATTTAGACTAATCATTTGGAATGCAACCCACCGCTAGATACTTTACTATATTTGTGAACCAGGGTGGTTGACCGATGTTGACCATGAAAAGTTGCTCATCAGAGAACGAATCTCGTACTGGCACGTGGTCACTAGAGGACTGAACTAGGAGTCGGGAGAGATGATCGGCTGCAGAATTTTTAGTTCCCTTTTTATCTCAGATCTCGAGATCAAATTCTTGTAGGAGCAAGATCCAGCGAATTAGTCGGGGTTTTGTGTCTTTCATGGCCAACTGATGCCTAAGAGCAAGATGATCAGTATAGACGACAACCTTTGATCCCAGTATGTATGATCTAAATTTGTACAACGTAAATACAACTACCAACTGCTCTTTTTTAGTGGTTGTGTAATTCAATTGAGCATCATTGAGAGTTTTACTGACATAGTAAATTGCATGGGGGACTTTGTTCTACAATTGATCTAGAATTGCTCCCACAGCGTAGTCAGAGGCGTCACACATGATTTCGAATGGCATGGCCCGATTCGGTGACTGCAGGATTGGTGCTGTGGATAGCACATCTCTCAATTGTTTAAAGGCATGCATACAATGTTCATCAAAGTCAAAGGTAGCTTCCTTACTAAAAAGATCGCAAATGGGCTTTGAGATTTTAGAGAAGTCTTTAATGAATCGTCGGTAAAATCCAGTGTAATATAGGAATGATCAGATTTGTCTTACGGTTGTGGGTGGTGGTAGTTTGGAGTTCAGATCGACTTTGGCTTTAACAACCTGTATACCGCGTTTGGAGACTATATGCCCTAACACGATCCATTTTTGAACCATGGAGTGAATTTTCTCCCAGCTAAGCACTAGATTAGTCTCTTGGCATCGTTAAAGCACTAGGGTTAAGTTTGAGAGACAATCTTCGAATGAAGTACCAAATACGGAGAAGTCATCTGTGAATACTTCAAGGAATTTCTCCAACATGTCAGAGAATATGGGCATCATGCACCTTTAGAAAATGGCAAGCGCATTATATAGCCCAAAAGGCATGCACCTATAGGCGAATGTGCCAAATGGACATATAAAGGTTGTCTTCTCTTGGTCCTCGGGATATACTGGTACTTGGTTATAGTTAGAGTAGCATCCAAAAAGCAGTAATAGCTTTGTCTTGCTAAACGCTCTAAGATTTGGTCAAAGAATGCGAAAGAAAAGTGGTCTTTCATTTTCTTGGCGTTCATCTTATGGTATTCGACGTAAACTCACAACCAGTAGTTATGTGAGTTAGGATAGATTCCTCTTTATCGTTTAGCACCACGGTGAACCTTAATTTCATAGGTACAAGTTGCGTTGTGCTCACCCCCTTACTATCTGAAATAAGGTATATGATACCCGCATCTAGAAGCTTTACTAGCTCTTGTTTAACTCCCTCTTTCATCTTGAGGTTGAGTCTTTGTTGTATTTCTCAAGTTGGCCTGGCATCCTTTTCGCAATGGATGCGATGCATGCAAATTGTGAGATCGATTCCTTTAAAGTTAGCCACTATCCACTTTATCGCTCCATGATGTTTTTTAAGGACTTGAGTCAATTGCTCTTGTTGTATAGACGTTAAATCGGAAGCAGTTATGACTAGAAGGGTTTTTTTGGGTCCTAAAATGATGTACTTGACTGAACTCGGAAGAGGGTTCAACTCAAGTGTAGGTGGGGCTTCTAGGGATGGTATGGTAGGTATGGATGAGAGTGAGGGTAGGTCCTCAAATCTAGACACCCATGAAGGCGTGTCTATGGAATCTTTCGTTTCAAGCTCAGCATTAGATTCGACGATGGTGGGGTCAAGCTCTAAAAAGTCCTCCCCAAAGTAAGCCAGGTAACTTCTAGTGGGTCGTCCGTGAATATGGAAGGAAGGGCATGTTGTGTTGCCTCATTAGTTTGGTCGATTGGAAAGCAATCGACTTCCAATGATGGATGATAGGAGGCATGAAGCACGTTAAGCCTTAACTTCATGTTCCCAAAAGAAACTTCTATTACCCCAGTTTGGCAATTGATGCAGGCGTTAGTTGTGGGAAAAAAGGGGTGTCTAAAAATGACCGGAGTTTGTCTCCTTGTATTGGTATCGGGTTCGGTGTCCAGCACTATAAAATCAATAGGGAATAAAAACATGTCGACTTTGACTAGCATGTTTTTGATAATGCCTCAGGGGACCTTAACTGATTTATCTACCAACTAGAGGGTGATAGGGGTTGGTTTTAGTTTTCTAAGACCGAATTGCTCGCATATGGAGTAAGGTAGGAGGTTCACACTAGCTCCTAAGTCCAGAAGTGCCATATCAATATGATGATCACCGATCACACATGAGATGGTCGGTATCCCTCGGTCTTTAAACATTGGTTACAAATTATAACTAAGGACTGAGCTGATATGTAATAGCACTATCTTAGGGACGCTAGTCTTTGTTTTACGCTTTTGTATCCATAAGTCTTTTAGGAACTTAGCGTATGATGGGACTTGTTGGATAGCGTTAAGAAGAGGAATTTTAATCTTGCTTGCTTGAATAGTTCAAACATGTCAATCATGGGTGGTCCCTTCTTGTGTTTGGGAGTTTGGGATTGTAGGCACGACGGAAAGGGTGCCTTTGGTTCCTTGAGGGTAACTTAAGGAGCCATCAGTGCATCCATGAATGAATCTCTGGGTGATTGTGTAGCAGTAGTAGGTGCTGGCAGAGCGAGTGTGGAATGGGTATTGTAGGAGTCGTCAGACTCCTCAATTGTCATCGGGGTTGGTACTGGCTGAGGCTTGCTAGGTAATATCCAAGCATCTAGCTTTTGTCCACTCCTCAGAGTCATGATAACCTTTTCTTGCTCATGGTACACACCACTGCTGCTAGAGCTGCTATCGATGACATACTGGCCCTTGGGGTTTACCATGGGCAGACTCGACAGCATGCCATCCTCTCAGCGGTTAAGTGCTGCGACAATCTGTCCTACTTGGGTTTTCGGCTTGGCAATGGACTGAGAGTGAGAGCTCAAAATTTGAGTCCTCACATCCAAGTCCTTTAAGGCTTTCAACACAATTTCCTCAAAGCCTGAGGCTCAAGGAGTTGGGGTAGGTGATTGCTGTGGGGGATGATTGGCCTATTGGTTGTAAGAGTTGTAAGTGGGTCTATGTGCTTGAGTCTACGGTGGTGGTCACGCTGATTGTTGTTGATTCATCCATCCAAAATTGGAATGGTTTCTCCAGCCAGGGTTATAAGTGTTGGAATATGGGTCATTGCCTGGCCGAGAGCATCCTTGAGCAGCGTTGACTTTCTCTTAGACGAAATCGGGGAATTGATCAGTAGTAGGCAATTCGGTGATAAAGTTTGTGGAGCTCGCACATAGGGCACAATCATCTTGCATGTTCGATCGGGGTGGTTGAGCTAAGGGTAGACCATTGGTCAACAACTTATCATGCTTTTTTGTGAGTGACTTCACTTGGTTTGAATGATCTGCATTTTTACTCACCTCATAAAGTCCTCTTGCTTTCTGAGTTGCCATCCTGTTAGTGTGAAAGATAGATGCTTGGTGTTATGAGCTTGTACTCAACTTTTCCAGATGGGCCCAGGCGTTTGTCTTATTATTTAGCATAAATGTGTCGCCGCATGAGGCATCAACGTATTGGTGATACTCGGGCAACAGACCTTCATAGAAGTTCTGAACCAACTGCCATTTCAGGACTTGATGGTGGGGACAACTCCTGATGAGCTACTTAGGCCTTTCACAAGTCTTGTGCAATGTCTCACCTTCTAGTTGAGTAAGAATCGCTATCGCTCGACAGATCTAATTAGTTTTATCGATGGGGAAGAACTTATGAAGGAATTCTTGTTGTAGCTTAGCCCAAGTTGTTATAGTATTAGTTTCCAAAGACTTGAGCCAATGCTTAGCCTTGTCTTGGAGAGAAAAATGGAACAACTTGAAGTGTTTTGCTTATTCAACCAGACTGCTGACTCTTATAGTCGAGTAGATTTCTAAGAATTTGTCAATATTCTTATAGGGGTCCTCACTACTGAGTCCATGAAATAGAGGCAATAGTTGCAATAGGTTTGGTCTTATCTCATATTTCCTAGGTCCAGTACCGGGCGATGCTATACATGTAGTGGACTCATAGGATGTTGGAATGTAGTATTCCATCAGAGCCTTGAGTTGGAGATCAGCTTGTTCGACTTGCCCATTTTACCGATTACGAACAGCGTTAGCGTTTTGTCTTTCAGCCATGGTGGGGGTGTGTGGAGGAATGGGAGATCGGGAGAAAGGGGATGCTCTCGTAGTCGCTCGGTTAAGTCTACATGTGTGCTTGATTTCGGTGTCAATAGGTATCAGATCACTATGTAAGGAGCAGGGACCAAGTATACACTAAAAACCAGAAAAGAGAAGAAAAAAGAGACCTTTTGGAGGTTCAACATCCGGATGGGAAAGAAGCAGTGTCTGGACGGTATTGGGTCTGAGAGTCCGAACGGAATATTTAGCGTCCGGATGGGGTTCAGTGATTTGCATCCGGACGGGGATGAGAAGAGTCCAGACGGAAGACGATGATTTGAAATTTTGACGATTTTCTATTTTTAATAGAAAAGAAAAAAAATTTGAAAATCGGGACAAAAAGTGAAAATAAATAAAACAAATATTTTCAAATTAAATAACGGTTTCAATAAATATTTATGCCGTAATACTCCCGGTAGCGACGCTAAAAACTGATGCGTGTTGTCCCGTATCAAGTTTATACTAAGATTTACACTCATTAAGTGGCTAGAGGTAAGTCAAGATCATTATCACAAGGAATATTTGGCAAACAAAAATATTTTTCAATTATTTAATCTAAAAAATACATTAATCTAATTAACAAATAAATCTTTGATTTTTGTAAATAAAAATAATATCTTTAATTAAATTAACTTCGATAAACTATATTAAGCTAACAGATAAAATAAAGAAGTTAAGTTTGAGAACGATTCTACATCAGGTTAGAATCCATATTTGTCTAGTATTGTAGTTTCAATTAATTTTTTTATTTTATTTAGCCTTTATCATATTCAAATCCTATAGTGACATCACCAGTACGAAATTCAAGAAAAGATGATATATATGCAAATAAGGCATATTCTATCTAAGACATTGGCATGGACTATCTGGAGCATAATTTGTCTCGTCAATAGTATAAAATATTTCATGTCTATAATTAAAATCCCAAATATTAAATAATGCATACCCTATCATGGATTATAGCACGGATCATCCGGAGAACGACTCGTCTTATCCATGGCATAGAATATCTCATATTTAATCTTCGACAAATAAATAAAACACAGTTATGTAACTCACATTTAATACAATCACAGAAAAATTAAAAGAAATATTAATTAAATTAGAAAAGAAATATTTTTTAACGATCAAACCTGTCGTGGAATATAATAGTTGCATAACGAATCTAAATAAAAAAGCTAAAACAAAATAATTAAATTAATCTACTCCTCAAATACCAAACTCGGGCCCCATCAGAACCTGGGGCAGACAAAGGACCTTAGCCACGCATGGTTGGGGTAGAAACCATTTTTAAGTTGTTGTCGGCTATCTTCGACATCTCCTTGTCGAGGTTTGAACATTCTAGCACTGGCTCGGAGGGATCAGAAGTTTAATATTAGAGAAAGGTGGGGCTTTTTGTCACTGGACTAGAATGTCAGAAATGATGAGGGTCGGGGTCTATTTATAGATTTCAGAAAGTTGGAGTCCTTATCGGATTATGAGTGCATCATTGATAGTGTCCAGACGGAAGTGGGAACACCATCCGGACAGAAGTGGCCAAAAACATCCTAACGGTAATGGCCGTGCGTTGCGACGGTGTGGGGCATCAACGTCCGGAAGGAATGCTGAAGTGCGTCTGGACGGGCATTGTTCTGGTCTTGGACCCTTTCTTCATTTTCGGTTTTGTGCTGTTTGTTTGCTTGTTTTGTGACTATTTTTGTGTTGATTTACATTTTTGTTGGCCTAAAGGCTTTTTCAATCAAGCCTTAGTTTTGATTTTGTTTTTTTTCCAACACATTGATTTGTTGTTGCTAATGTTTGAGCTTTGTTTGAGTTGTGTTTCATAGGTTTTCATCCTTGTTGAAGCTCAATTTCTTAGCAAAAAGTCAAGTTTTTATGATTGAAGATCATATCCAAAGCCAAGAAGATGATTCAAGCTGACATACCCTCAGTAT
>JAULLD010432652.1:0-10411 GCA_035668095.1 Sarracenia minor
ATGGTTTTGTAGGATTAACAATTAAATAAATAAATTTATTTGATTGTTATATTTATTAAAACCAAACTTCATCAAAAAGATGATACCAGATTTATCAAGAAGATTAACATCCAAAAGATCAAATCAATTGGTTATTATAAGTCAAAACTAAATAAATGCCTGATTGAAAAATCATTTTAGGCTAACAAAAAACATATATACAAAGAAAAATAAAATAAGGCAAAATACATGTTCAGGGGAGGCGTGCGGTTGCGGGAGGGAATGGGAGGGGAGGTGTATGTTGAAGCAGGGGGGGTATATGTTGGTGCGGGAGGGGTGGGGGTGGAGTGAAGGGGTTAGTGAGGGGAAGTTTGGAGGTTATGGAGGTGTGTGAAAGCTGGGCTAGTTGTAAGAGATATGTTGAAAGAAAGAGAGAGAGAGAGAGAGAAGAGGTGTTTGAGAGTTAGTGTGAGGAGTTTGGGGTGTTGAGGTGCGCTTTTTATAGGCGCGGAGCGTTCGGACGTAAGTGCTCACCATCTGGACGGTAATGTACCGCCGTGATGGGCGTCCCAACATTTCTAGTTGGTTTTAAATGTCGCGCCCCTCCGAGATGATGTCGATTGGTGTTTCGTTCTGACGGTTCAGTTCCGTCGTTTTAGATTCCGTCTGGACGGTGACATTTGGTGTGTCGTTTTTGAAATTTGAACCGTTATGTGACGTGGTGTCCTGACGGTGTTAAGCACATCCAGAATTTTTTTTTAATTATAAAGCGTGAGAACAACTTCTAAGAATTTAATAGGCCCAAAGAAATTATCAAAACAAACACCGTATCGTGTGGACACCGGACATGTCCACATTGATTACTATGATACTCAAACATAGAAAAAGGTGGGTTTTTTATACTCAGATCCCCAAGAGTTGAATTCATTGTAGTACGTCTCCAATATGATCTTTGGATTGATTAAGCCAGTAGCTCGGAACATTACGGCTAGATGTTTCTACGAAGCCATGGAGAAGAGTCTCAACCCATCTAGTGGGCTTACTCATCCCTCTCTTGACCACTTTGGAGATATGTCGACCTCGGGAATAGAAATACACCTTGAAATGTGTGTTGTAGTGGTCTACTAGTCCGTAATAACTTTCCATTAGGTAACATCTAAAGAACCCTTGTCTCTTAGATCTACGTTTTAGGGCAAAGAGACTTTTGACTTGAAATAACTCTTGCTGACTGGAGTGAGGCACCTGATCCATTTAACCTCGGCATGTGAAGATGATAACTCAATTAAGAGAGTAGTTTAACGTCTTCGGAGCAAAAAAAATTGATAAAATTCGATGATTTTTTGAGGTTTTTCTTTCTTTACTCCCCCCTACTTAACCATAGCAATGTGCTCATTGGTGGGGTGTCCTTTACAGTACCCCTACGTTCCCTCCCAGGTACGGCTAAGTTTAATGTCTTTAGCCAGACTCGGCCAGTCGATTACTTGACTGGCGGAATTGGGTCGAATAAATTTTTGGATTCGGATGCTGGGTTTACTGATATGCCTTCAATGTGGGGTTTAAGCCTTTTCCTTTTTACATGCAGGAAATGGCCTATTTTTAGGTAGAGCAGCTGGCAGGCACCATGTGGGTAGACACAGGTCACCACATATGGGCCTTCCCATCTAGATTGGAGTTTTTTAGGGAATAATCGTAACTTAGCATTAAACAATGCAGAGTTTTTGATTGGGCATGAATGTCTTCCTATGGTTACTATGTCCCGTGGGGACTTGGTTATAGTTACTATCATGGTAGTGACTGTCATATGACATGGACGGCGTCCAAAAAGGGAGTTTGCTTCCTTCGGTCGGGAACCGTAAATAAGGGGTGGTTCATGTGTAGCCAAGAAACCTTAATTGGGATCATCACCACGGTAATGACGCGGATTCCTGTTTCCTTCGGTCAGGGACCATAAAATATGGGATTGGTCCTTATGGGGGTCAAGGCTCAGGGAGGGGCCAAGGAGCTTTACTTATAGTTGTTATTATAAGTATTGGTGTGTGGTTTGCTTGTATGTGGAAAAAAATACATATTTTTTCAAAAGATTACTAAACTGTTTTTTGGCTATGATAAGCCAACCATACTTTAAGTTATGTTTCTACTTAAACTGTTGCATAATCACCTCGCATAGCAAGCATGCATTTTTGAATATCATATTTCCTACAAGCTCTGGCTCATAATGTTGTTTTAAAATAACATTCCAAGTAATCATGACAAAAAGATTCATGGCATTTATAAGTGTTGGATGGATGTTTCCCAAGTCACACTTGACGTCGGATTTGATGGATTTTGATCCATAGCATATTTCATTTTTTCCGTAGAACTATGCTTATTTAATTATTTTGGAGGATTGCAATAGTTTCACTTCACATTTGCTATTTCAATTTCGGATGATTGCAAGGCCATAAGGCCATATACATTATTTTTACATGCTTATTGAGAGACATTGGGTATCTTGGTTGAGTTTGTTAATTTAAATCGATTTTGAATTATAAGTTTAGCATATAATTCTGGTTGGATGTTGCCTTAATATTTGGTAATATGTCCTAATGAGTTGAATGATCTTAGAGATATCCATATATTCTTTGAATAATAAAACTATGTTTTCTAAAAAGAGGGGATGCAGGAACTAGGCAGCAGAAAACCTTCTAGTCATGGTGCGCTCGAGCTAGCCCAACCCCACTTGAGCGGGATCTGTTTTCCTACAGCGGTTCGCTTTGTTTACATAAAAATCAGTTTTTATATTACCCTTTTGGGCTATACCCTAAACTTTCAAAATGAAGGACTTTTATGATTTTATTCCTAAGGGATGGTTTCAAAAGAAAAATTTAAATTGGAAAAAAATTGGAATTTTCTTGATAGAAAGGGTTGAGTCTAATCTTAACTCGCTTCCGGTTAGTGCGTAACCCGATCTACTTCCAGCTCACTAGAGATATGTTTTATATAAAAGGGTCAGGATGTGATAACTTTTTATTAGATCTTAGGCTCAAATACTTTGGAATCTTGGGGAAGGGGTCTGTCATGTCGTGAGAGATGACTTGCATGTTGCATTCATATCATGTGTGCTACCTTATTTACATGTGCATGCTACGTGGTTATATGGGTATGGGGGTAGGACTTTGAGGATGGTATTTCTTGCTTCAGTGTCCGGTTTACTGGTTTGGGGTTCTATTTTGAAAGGCACCTAGCTAACGCCCATTCTACTTAGAAATCCAGATAAGTGGTTCATATTGAGATATCACTCCAATGAGCCTATGTGTGATGGCTTGCGATGATGCTTATCTGATAAATACACATTTCTTTGATATAACTGCTAGCATGTTTGACCCTTGCCGTATCGATCCTTGGGACATTTTTGAACTTGTCCCGAGGGATGAGACTATGATTAAGAGTTGTACTTGACCTATTTGTCCTTGGGACATGAGTTGACTTATCCGTGGGATAAGGTTACGGTTATGGATTGCGCTCGACCAATGGTTGCGCAGTTGCCTCTTTGATAGTGAGTTTTCCTACTAGTATGAATAGGATTATGGTGTTGAATAGGCATATATATATATATATATATTAGACGACCGTTCAGGTATGTATGTGATAGCTGTAGAGGATTGCATGTCAGGAGCCGTGCACTCTTGCACCTCGTTTTTACCTTGCGGGCCAAGTATGGCCTAACGTGTATAGGCAGAAGGCCTTGCACAAGATGGTGTGGATGGAAACGTAGCAGTGTCTTAAGGTGTTGTTACCCTTAGGGGATAGGCATCGTGATAGTGAGCTCTCTCATTCGTGAGCTATCTTTAGCCGTTGTGATGACGATGTGTCATCGCTAGTGACCTGTTTCAGGTCGATGTGTCACGCTGGGGGTGTATGTCAAGGACTATCAATGGCTTATGGTGTGGGGATGTTTCACCTAGCGCGTGCGAAAATGTATGATTTTGAGGCTGGGATGGCCAAAGCTATTAGTTTCCCTAAGATGACGGTGTGATCACTTGAGACGCCTTTCTCAGTGGTCGATAGACACGATGTGTGAGAGTCGTTGGCGTGTAAGTCAAATAGTTGTGTTGGTTTGAGCTGCATATCCTAGGGATGGACTGCTTAGCTGCCTTACGGGCATGTGATGGTGGTGACCATCAATAGGTCACGACCTATATCCAAGAGGGAGGGCCATTCCTCTTTGTAGGGGATCGAGATGATGGTTCAGTACCGTCATGCCATTCTTTTGGTGATGGGTTCCGTAGTCCTTTGTTTTGGGCCTACGCCCTAAATAGGGAAAGACGTCCGGAGTTCAGATGATGATGTTGTGACCATCGCACCATTGTTAGGAGTTGTGGGGACCCTTTGCCGGGTTTTCTCCTGGGGTGTGAGGTGCAGGGAGTTCGTAACTGACTCAGATGATGTGGTTGCGTGGCTTTGAGTAGTAACATTTATATCCTTTGAGGATTCGGCTTGGTGCCTTTTGTCCACCTGTAGCTAATTGTTGGCTTAGTGGTAGATGACTGAGAGGTATAGTTGGCTTGATGATGAGGAGCGCGTTGAGGACTCGCTCAGTTGGGTTTAGGTGTCAGTGTAGATCGAGGCTTCGTTGATAAGCGGAGACTTCGAATGGTGAGACACGACAATGTTTACTGACATCTGAGGGATGATTAGTGAACATGCAGTTGTCCGAAGTTGGTTGTTGATAACACTTTGACTGTACTAGGATTGAGGATCCTACAGGTCAGTACCGTGTGATGGTCTCTTGATGATGCGTGGGAGCAGGAGATGGTATGTGGTGTCACGATCACGAGTGCACCTACTCATGGCCTTTGTTGAGGGCTTGTTGTTCCGCCCTTTGGATATGAGGGTGTGAGATAAGTCAGTGGGAGTATCCATTGACTTAACCGATGGCTTTGTGGGGGAGTGACCAGTTGTTGATGCTTGTTGACTCATGATCACGATGGTTGAGGTTCTAGCTTCTTTTGGAGCTTGTCGAGGTGCATGGTGTATTCGGATTCTCTTCAGGCACTTTTGGCATTTAGAGCCCAATGTAATCCCCTATGGGTTACCTTAGATGCCGATTTCACAGTGAGGCCTTTTAACCGGTTGATGTTGAGATTTGTGTTACCTATCCTTTTGAGGGTAGTGGAGATGTGAGTACATGATTACTTGGGGATTTCATGCGTTTTGCGATGCTTGGCTGGTTATGAGAAGTTGGGTTCTTTTGAGATTGCCATTGGTGTGGAAGCATCTGTAGCTTGCCTGATCTATAGAACCAAGATGACGTAATCCCGTGTGTGGGATACCCATAGTGTTATGTGGAGGTCTGCATCACGTAGTCAACGTGATAGCGTAGAAGTGCGGATGGTTGATGTAGCGCCCAACCGTCATAGATTCTCCTTTTAATTCAGACTTGACGTGGGTTAAAGGCATGATCTTAACCTAGAGTGTTACAGCCAAGTGTTAGGTCTTTGTGATAGCCAGGTGATTAGTAGAGGTATCGGGGGTGAACCAACTATTTCTGGTTGCTGGCTCCATTCTCTGGTTTGTGGTACCATGATACCATGGGTATGACGAGTTGACGGTTATGATAACCTTTGAGGAGTGCTATGTTTTCTTAAAAAGGTTGCACGCGTACCCCTCATCTATTGAGGAGATACAATGTCAGGTCGTTTGATGTTTATCGTGAGAATTTAGAAAGTGGAATCACTTCTCCTTTCCCTAAGTGATGAGAACTGCTTGCAGTAGAGCATGTGTGCCATGCGTGTCAAGTTACGATAAGTAATGTAGGTTGTGACTACGTTGCTTGGGGCATTGGGTGGTTTCAGCGAGTCACACGAGATGCACTGCACATGCTGTTTATGATTCATAATAGGTTGATGCTGGAGACAAACCAGGTGCATTTTTGGCTTCTAACCACAGCCTCGGTATGTCATGCAAGGATGAGTCGGTTGATGATGTATGGTACCTTGACGAGCCGAGGGAAGTATGCTTGAGTAAGACCAAGTCCAGATTTGACTTAGTAGACATGAAAGGGAGCCGTAAGGTGATGCTCGTCGCTATGATTTTGTTTTAGAGGATGATCTTAGCTATGCCAGCTGGATACAAGACGGCTCTTAATGTTAGCACAACAGTTGGGAGCCTAGATGGGGTTGTGCTAGTTAGGTCCTATGCTCGGTGCGATCTTCCACATCGTACAGTTGAGAACATGCAGTTTTGTCGTGGGCCCGTGTGTGGTCGAGGAGTTGATTGGACCGTTGCACGTAGCTGCAGGGGACTCCTGTCCATCAAGGAGGTCTTATGATGTACGAGGCTTTAAGCCTCTTTGTCTCCAATCATAGGTTTTGAGTAGGGCACTTAGCTAGTGGTAAGTATTCGCTACATGTAAGTGTCGTGCTTTGGAGTACAGTATACAGGTTGGTATACCGGTCTGGTAGCCTATAAACCAGTGCGATTGCCGTTTACACCGTGTACCTGTCCCTTTTAGGGCCACGTTTAGTAGGTTGTTACGGATTGGATATGTTGGGGGTGTGTGTGTGTTGGCACTAAGTGCCTTTGTCGATTGGTCGCGCTTGCCAACTATGACAGCTATCTATTGGTATATAGATAGCACCTTTTAAGGGGTGTACAACAGACCAGATTGGTCAGTAACGCTTTGGGTAGACCTAAGAGAGTTCGCCATGTTAAGAGGCCGAGATTGGTCAGTGAGGTGACTGAGGAAATAGTGATCCTGTAATCATGTTGGTCACGACACAAGGACCATTGGAGTTCGATGCGAGGGACTACGTTTTCTTAGAGGTTTTCCCCCAAGAAGGGATCTAGAGGTTAGGTTAGAGTGGCAAGCTATCGCCACATCTTTTCGGTCTTTTCTTTTCTGTTCAAGAGAGTGAGGATCGGGGTTGAGGTATACCGCTTGAGTTTGCTACCACAATTGTCGTCTGTTTTGGAGGTTTATCATGTTTCCATGCTGAGGAAATATGACCCGGACCCATCGCATGTGATTGACTGGTCGGATATGAGAGTAAATGATGACATTGTGTCTGAGTTGCAACCCATTTGAGTCCTGGATTTTAGAGAGTGGGTTTTGAGAGGCAAACCCCACCGTTGGTAACGTGTTGCGAGGCAGAACCCTATCTTCTATCGCCTGTTCACATCTTGAGGAGTGTGGATTTCGGGGATTAAATCCATTTTAGTAAGGGAGGTTATAACGGTGTGACCTATTTTAATTTCGAATTTTAAATAAAAGACAATTTAAATTTTTTATTATTAAAAACTTTTTGGAGAACCGGTTAAATCTTTGGAAAAATTTAAAATTTGATTTTGATTCGGATCCGCTAGGTTCTCCGCAAATGCTATATTGGAAACGACCACGTCTCCCTGCTGTACTATCTCCCGGATGAGATGATACTTCTTCTCTATGTGCTTGCCTTTCTTATGAACTCTAGGTTCCTTCGAATTTGCAGCCACTCCACTATTGTCACAATAAAGTATAATGGGCAACTGTACTGAAGGTACCACATCCAAGTCAATCAGGAAGTTCCTGAGCCAAACCGCCTCCTTAGCCGCATCCGAAGCTGCAACATATTCGACCTCCACGGTTGAGTTAGCAATGAAAGATTGCTTCACACTCTTCCAACTGATGGCTCCACCTCACAAGGTAAACACGTAGCCTAAGGTGGACCTCGTAGAATCCCTATCAGCCTGGAAATCAGAGTTAGTGTAACCCAAAGGTACAAGACTATCTGCTTGGTACACCAACATATACTCCCTAGTCCTTTTTAGGTACTTGAGTATATTTTTGACCGTAGTCCAATGCTCTTCCCCTAGATTAGACTAATATCTACTCACCATGCCAACGACATAATAGATATCGGGTCTAGGGCAGAGCATGGCATACATGAGACTCCCCACCGCCAAAGCATAAGAGATACCTCTCATCCTCTCTATCTCCTGAGGTGTTCTAAGACACTGATCCCTAGATAGAGAAATTATGTGCCTGAAAGAAAGAAATACTTTCTTGGAAATTTTCATGCCAAAACGAGCAATTATCAAGTCAATATGTCATCGACGATAACAATTTTCAGGCCTTTACTGACGATAACAACCCCACATCGTTTTAGATTTGGAGTATGTCATCGACATAGATGACAAGAAACACCACCTTACTCCCATCACGCTTCTAGTATACACAATACTTGATAGGAAACTGATCAAAGCCGAAGCTTTTGATCGCCTGGTCAAATCACGTTCTACAAGACCTCGATGCTTGTTTATGTGCATAAATAGATCTCTTAAGCTTGCACAACATGTGCTCCTGGCCCTTTGCTATGAAATTGTCTTCCTGCACCATATAGATGCTCTCGTCAACACTTTAGCTAAGGAATTCCTCTTGACGTCCATCTGCCAAATCTCGTAATCAAGATTCGTAGCAATGGATAAGAGAATCCGAATAGACTTAAACATGGCCACCGGCGAATAGCTTTCCTCATAATCGAACACTTCTTTCTGAGTAAACCCCTTCGCAACAATCCTAGCTTTGAAGGTTTCAACCTTCCCGTCCACCCCTCTCTTCCACTTATAGATCCATTTGCAACTGATGGGTTTTATCCCATCTAATGGTTTTTCAATCTACCAGACCTGATTAGAGTACGTAGACTCTATCTCAGACTCCATAGCCCTTTGCCAAAATTTTGCATCCCTGTCTTGAAGTGCCTCAACGTAGTTCTGAGGTTCGGCATCCAGTTCTTCCAGGATCATGTATGAAGACTCTCCTAAGAACGTATACTTCTCGGGTTGACGAACAATCCTCCCACTACGTCGAGAACCCTCCTGTGTACTCATGATAGGCGGTGTCTCATTCACATATCAGGTATGATAACCGGCTGTACCGTAGAATCACCCCTAACCTCCTCCAGAACTACCTCTAACCGGGGTTTGTGGTCTATCACATAATCCTCTTCCAAGAATCTAGCATTTATGCTAATGAGCACCCGTTGACTCTTAGGATCATAAAATAAACCACCCTTGGTTCCTTTAGGGTATCTTACAAAGAAACCGACATCCGTCTTCGGTTCCACCATACTTGCATCTCCCACCAGTACATGTGCTGGGCAACCCCATATCTGGAAATGTTTTAGACCCGGCTTGCACCCAGTCCACAATTCCAAAGGAGTACTAGAAACCGCCTTAGTAGGTACCGAATTCAGAATATATACCGTTGTCTCCAATACATGCCCCCAAAAAGAGTGAGGTAAATCCGAATAACTCATCATGCTCCTTACGATCTCCCTAAGGGTCATATTCCTCCTTTCCGCTACACCATTTTGTTGGGGTGTCCCTGGTGCAGACAACTGGGATGTAATCCCATGCTCCGATAAGTAGTCCCTGAACTTCCTAAGAAGGTATTCCCCACCACGATCAGATCGTATGGTTTTGATACTTTTACCCGTCTGCCTCTCCGCTTCCACTTTAAATATTTTGAATTTCTCAAAGGTCTCAGACTTGCGATAAAGCAGGTAAACATATCCATACCTAGAATAATCGTCAATAAAAGTGACAAAGTATTCATATCCACCTCTTCCCTGGATGTTCATGGGACCACACAAATCAGAGTAAACTAATTCCAACACATCTTTGGCTCTAAGTCCCTTGTCCGTAAACAGCCTCTTGGTCATCTTACCCTCTAAACAAGATTCACAGACTGGAAGTGCCTCAACTTTCAATGAACCCAAAGGTCCATCTCTTACCAGTCTCAATATCCTTTTTTAGATTAATATGACCTAGACGAAGGTGACAAAGGAGTGTTTTGTTCAACGAGGAACATTTCCTTTTCAGTGGTATAGTATGTAAATTATTCACCTCATTCTCACTATCAGTAGAAATAAGCGGATGTAAAATATAAAGTTCATTATCCAATGTACCCCGACAGATAAACTTTTTTCGACTCATAATATTAGACGAATGCATATTAACGTTAACAGAATATCCATCTTTACCCAAACAGGAGACCAAAACTAAGTTCTTCCTAATTTGAGGTACATATAAAATGTTCTTTAATATTAAACACCTATTTTTACCAAAATTCAGAACAACGTCTCCCACTGCAGTAGCAAATACCTGGGAGTTGTTCCCAATTTGAAGATAAACCTCACTAATTCTAAGTTTTCTGGTTACCTGGAAGCCTTGCAACGAATTGTAGACATGATTAGTGGCTCATGTATCTACACACCAGGTTCCCGTAGATATAACCGCTAGACATGACTCAACAACTAGAGAAAAAGCATTATCTCCAGTTAAATTCGTACTTCCTAGATCCCCTCTGGCATCTTGCCCTACTGCCCGATCCAGATATGTTGGATAGGTATACTTAAAAGCCATGCTTTTAGGTATTATCCGGGATCCCAGAAATATTAATGAGATTCAATTG
>JAULLD010432761.1:0-10410 GCA_035668095.1 Sarracenia minor
CCTTCCCCACTACACACACACTTAGCGAAGGGAACTCGGGCCCGTCAATGATACGGAGATTGGGAGTGGCTCGCGTGGAGACTTCAGGATCAAGGAAGGCGCTAGGATAGCTACCTCAACAATACCAGAGTTTGGTGTCCATGGGTATATGGATATAAGTCCTTTTCTTGTATTTTGATAACCTTCTTGGTTTGTAGAAATATATAGTTGTATGGTTGGTGCTATGGTTTTCATCCCGTAGATTATTTTTCCTAGGGTTTCGACGTTATATTATGTGTATCTCTTTTATGGTTGTTGGTTTAGGTTCATGGTTCTTTTTATTCACTCCATTAATGTTAACCTATTATACTTGTAGGATAAAAATTTAAAGAGGTAAATCTGTCCGTCTAATATTTGTTAATAACGGAAATAAACCTATTCACCCCCCCCCCCCCACCCTTCGGTTTACATAAGTGATTAGTAGCTATAATTTAATTTATTTTCTTGCCAACTTCATTTTTATAATGTATAAATGTAGGTAATGCCTCATCTTTACTTCTTAATAAGTAAACAAAGCAATATCTAATGCAATCAAAAACATCCTGGGAAGGCGCGATGTGAGAGAGCGAAATGTGTGCTATTTGGGTGAGAAACTGAGTGCGATTCTAGGTTTCTTACTCAGCGACCATGAGGACGAGATCCAAATCCCAACGATTAAAGGAGGGCATGGCTTTAAGGGAAGAGATGTCTCGAGACGGAGGTTCGACGGGAACGACGAGTTCCTCCTCTCCTGTTGCAAAAGAACAGGATGCCATCAATGTGACCCTACCCTTGTTCGAAGGGCAGAGGTCTCCAACGAAGTTGAATAACGAAGTTAAAGCAGGCGAGACGAAGAATCATCCGGGGGTTTCCTCGAGCCCTACAGGACTAAGTTCTCCAGCGAAGATAAGCCAGGTGTTCTCAGAGGCTCAGCGACAAGATCGCGAGGATACTGGGGGAGATGACGATAGTCAAGAGGAGGGGGAAATCGATCTCCTAGAATTGAAAAGAAGAAACCTTGTTCGTGATAAAGCCCTGGCGGAAAGTGAGCTGATGTACATTTATGAGATAAGGGCACAGAAAATGGGTAAAGTTGATATAGGTAAGGGGATAGCTAACCCTAGCGATCACATTCCTACATTTGTTCCAAGGACTGTTCAAGAGAGAAGAGTTGTGGGTCCTATGCGCGGTGGTTTCAGAGGAGGAGGATGGATGCCGTTCAGAGGGTATCGGCAACTTCCCCTTCCCCCAGAAACTGTAACTGGAGGAGACTATCTAAGAATCGAGGGTTCCCTAGATGCCGACCAAGTGTTCGACAAAATGCCTCTTCATAAGACTTGGGCATCGGTGGTCTCTGTGAAGAAACCAAGAGGTACGAGCTTGAACTTTGTAGCTATGGAAAAGGATACTATTATGGAAATAGATAAGGGTCTTACAGATGAGGGATTGTGGGAGGAATGCCTTGTGGGTTATTTTCTGGACTCGCCACTGGCTTTTGGAATGGTTAGAGCAACGGCCTGAACGCTGTGGGCACAGGAAGGTTTGACAGAAGTCCTGGGTACTGATAAAGGCTTCTTTATCTTCAAGTTCAAGGATATTGAAGCAATGGAGGCTATTCTGGAGCGAGGACCGTGGCACTTTTCTGGGAAATTACTTATCCTCCAGAGGTGGCGTAAGAGATTCAAGTTCATAAAGGAGACTATTGCCAAAATTCTAGTTTGGGTAAAGTTGCTTGACCTTCCTCTAGAGTTTTGGAACCCTGCTTGCTTAAGCAGAATTGCTAGCCTCATAGGCAATCCACTGTATCTGGACCACGCAACCGAATCAAAGCAACGCATATCCTATGCCCGTGTGTGTATACAAGTGGAGGCGTCTGACTCGTTGCCAAGCTCAGTATCATTCAAATGCGAGGATGAAGTGATCCAAGTGAGAGTTGAATACTAGGGACTTCCTGCCATCTTCTTGTTTTGTCAAGCTTTTGGCCATGATACTAAGAGATGCAAGAAACAACCTCAGCCCGAGACTCAGTCAGAATGGGTGAAAGTGGGGAAAGGCAAGTCCACAGTTACCAACATTATGGTTGCCCCTCTAGATAATGCAGAGCCTTCATCTTCCAATCTTCCAGTGATCCAAGAGGTAACCCTTGAAGTAGGTAACCTTGCTCCTCCTTCAGGTGAACAACATGAGCTGCAGGAACCTTAAATTGAGGAACAGGAGCAGGAGGACCCAGAGGTAACTGATCAAGTTATTTTAATGGATAGCGTGAGTCTTGCCCGAACTCCTCTAGCAAGGAGCCAATCGGGTTTTGCTGGAGACCCAGTTCTGATGGAGGGACTAGGCACCAGGGAGGCTCCTCTCACTCCGATTGAAGTCAAAGATCCTGATCCTGCCCCGAAGGGTACGTCTGGCTTGGCTAACTTGTCTAAATCAAGCCGTAAGAAGAAAAAGAGGTCCTCTCACTACAACTAGCCTTTTTATGTTTAAAATCTTTTCTTGGAATATTCGGGGCCTCAACATCTTTTTGAAATAAAATGAACTTAGGAATATTTTTGCCAAATCCGAAGCCCATATTTTTGCTCTTAACGAGACCAGAGTCAAAGAAGCTAACTCCAAACCTATTTTTGAGAAAGACTTCCCGGGTTGGAATATGATCAACAATTATAATTTCGGTGATTTGGGTCGGATTTAGGTCTATTGGGACCCTATTTTTGTGGATGTTCAGATTTTGGAAGCTGGAACTCAATGGATTCATTATAACATCCTTATTTTGGAAGAAAATATTTCATTTAAAGTTACTTTTGTTTATGCTCTTAATACGTATCAGGAAAGAATTGTTTTGTGGAAGAAATTGGTGGCTTTTGCTAGTTTTACCAAGGACATTCTCTGGCAAGTTTTTGGGGATTTTAATGTTGTTAGATATCCCCATGAGCGTATGGGGGCAGCAATAATTGTTCTTCTTATATGGAGGACATAAATGATTGTCTCTTCGAAGCAGAACTAGAAGATCTGAGGTACAGCGGTATACAATTTACCTGGTCTAACCACCAATCAGGGGCAGCCAATATTTTGTCCAAGATTGACAGAGCTATTGTGAATTCGTCCTGGATTAGCGAATTCCCGCAATCTTCAGCGGTTTTTCACCCTTCTGGGGTGTCCGATCATGCGAGAATAGAGGTTTGGATTGACTTTGGGAAAGTTACTACCAAGAAGCCATTTAAATTCTTTGATTTTTGGGCTTCTAGCCCAAAATTTCTACCCCTGGTTAAAGAAGCCTGGAATTCCAAAATTGAAGGGTCTGAAATGCTTGTAGTTTTCCAAAAAATCAAGCGTCTTAAAGTACTTCTCAGGAAGTTTAACAAAGACTTCTTCAGGGATATTTCTAATAAGGTGAGGGACCAAAAAGTTCTATTGGAAGATATCCAAGAGCAGATTGATAGTAACCCTGGTGATCTTAATCTTCAAAATCAGGGGAAGGAAGCTTTCCGCAACCTCCTTGAGCTGTCCAATGTGGAAGAAAGTTTCCTAAAGCAGAAATCTCGAGTCCAGTGGCTTAATCTTGTTGATCAAAACACTAAGTTTTTCTTCAATTCAATCAACTTTCAGTGTAACCGAAGCTGGATTAATGTAATTATGAAGGATGATGGTTTGGTTCTTAGTGACAGGGACAAGGTATCTTGTCACATAGTTGACTATTATATGGGGCTCTTGGGGAATGCTGATTATGCTAATTCTTTGGACATTTGGACCATTAACAATGTTGTTTGCTGCAAGCTGTCTGATCAGAGTGTGGAGGCTATGAGCATGGAGGTTACTTATGAAGAAATCCGGGACGTGATGTGGTCGCTTCCGGCAAACAAAGCCCCTAGTCCGGATGGCTTTTCTGTTGGTTTCTTTAAGGCGTCATGGGATATTGTGGGAAAGGACGTGATAAAGGCCGTCAAATGTTTTTTTTGCTTCGAGGTATATGTTGAAGGAAGCTAACTCTACTCTTATAGCTCTTATTCCGAAAGTCCCTAATCCGACTTCAATTAAAGAGTATCGACCAATATCATGCTACAATACGATTTACAAGTGTATCTCCAAAATCATTGCAAATAGAATCAAGGTTTGTCTCCATGAGATTATCTCCCCGGCTCAATCCGCTTTTGTGAAGGGTCGGAAGATTGCAAACAAGATCTTTCTATCTCAAGAGTTGCTCCATGACTACCACAAGGATACTAGAGGGCCTAGGTGTGCGCTTAAAGTCGATATTATGAAGGCTTATGATAATGTGAGGTGGGACTTTATGAAAGTGACTATCTAAAGTTTGGGATTCCCTCCTTGTATGGTTAGATGGATGGAGGAATGCTTCACCTCCACTAACTACTCGGTGTGTATTAACGGGAGTTTACATGGGTGCTTCAAAGGTAAAAAAGGGCTCCGACATGGTGACCAAATTTCTCCTTACTTGTTTTTCATGGCTATGGAAGTTTTATCAGGTATCTTCTATTACCTCACTATGGAAAGAGGCTTCAAGTATAATTGGAGGTGTAGTAAGGAAAAGTTAGTCCTCCTGCGCTTTCCAGACGATTTGATGGTCTTCTCCAGAGCGGATATTAAGTTGGTTCAAATCATTAGAGATGCGCTGGATGTTTTTTAGAGAATATCTAGATTATCTCCTAGCCCTTCTAAAAGTGACATTTATTTCTCTGGAGTGGGTCAAGAGCTTAAGGACAGTATCCTTGGTATTTTGGGCTATGTGGAGGGGAAGCTGCCCGTGAGGTACTTGGGGGTGCCTCTCATTACTAGCAAATTATCCTTCAAAAAATGCAATCCTTTGATTGATAAAATTTCTAATCGTATCAAAGTATGGACTTGCAAATTCCTTTCCTATGCAGGCAGGCTCCAACTCCTTGGTTCTATCCTTTTCTCTATGCAAGTTTATTGGTTTTCCCTCTTTATCCTTCCCAAAAAAAGTGTTTAAAGAGGTGGACAAGTTATTGAGTGATTTCCTATGGAGTGGTCCTGAGATGAAGACAACTGGTGCGAGAGTTGCTTGGGAGGAGGTTTGTCGTCCCAAGATAAAAGGAGGTTTGGGTATCAAGCCTATGGGTATTTGGAATAAAGCGGCCGTAGCTAAGTACATTTGGTTACTTTTGACTGGGGAGGACCTCTCTATGTGGTGCATGTGGATTAAGTCGAATATTTTAAAGGGTAAATCCTTTTGGGAAGTCAAGATTCCCTAATCTGCAACGTGGTGTTGGAGAAAGATGCTGCAACTTAGGCCCATTATTCGTCCTTTTTTCAGATATATTGTAGGGAATGGGTCTGTAACTTTGTTGTGGAAGGACCCATGGCATCCGTGGGGTCCTATTATTGAGGCGAATGGATCCAGAATTGTCTATGATTCGGTTTAGGCTCAGCTGCCTGGGTTAGTGATATTATTGACAATGGCCAGTGGAAGTGGCCTACAGCCCGTATCGACCTTATTGAGATGAGGGGAGAAGTGGATTTTTTGCCTTTAGCCTCATCAGAAGATAGGATTACAAGGCTTCCGAACAAAGGCCAATTTTCAATTAAATCGGCTTTTGACTTCCTCCGGCCCCAGATCTCTAGACCTGTGTGGCCTAAGGTAGTTTGGTTTAAGTCCCACATTCCAAGAGTAAGCTTCGTTCTTTGGATAGCCATAAGAGGAAGACTTAGTACTGGTGATAGAGTCCGAGCCTTTGGCATTGAAGGGGATTATGAGTGCAGCCTTTGTGACGCTGCCCTAGAGACCCATAACCATCTCTTCTTCGCTTGTCCTATCTCCCGATTCATTTGGGACTGGGTATTGGTGAATAACAGTTTGGTTCACAGTGAGGTGGATTTCGATGGGTGGGTCAAGTGGATTGGGGAGATGGCTTGCGGCAACTCCCTAGTATCTAGGATCACCAAGTTGGCCTTTTCTACGATGGTGTACTGCATCTGGAGGCAGCGTAATAGAAGGAAATTCGAACACTCCTCCCGAACTAGAGAAAGAATCACTTCTGATATTACAGGTCTTGTAAGGATGAAGCTTGGGGCGAAGAGAAAATAGGACAGATGTCAGAATAATCTCTTGATTCAGGACAGATGGGGCTTATTTGAGGAGGTTGTTGGGTCGGGACTGGAGTTGTGACTGGGCTTGCAGTTTTTATTTTTTATTTTTCATTTTTTTCTCTTTCTCTTTTCTTCCCGTCTTCTTCTCTTTTCTGTTTTTAGCTTTCTTTCTTAATTTCCTACACTTTTTTTTTCTTATTGCCTGTTAGGTCTGTCTGGGCCCAGCCTAAGAGGAAGAGAGCTCGTTGGTAAAGCCTGCTGCCATGTAGCCTATGTTCATCTTCAGGTTTTGTGAGCTTGGTTTTTGTTGCCTATCTCTGAGGGTTGTTCAGAGCTTTTTTGTGTAATGCCTTTCCCTTACGGCCTATGTAAGGGACGTGTGTGTGTGCGTGTGTTTGTATTTTCTTTCCCTCCCTTTCAGGTTGTGGTTTGAATTTACTTCCTTGGTGCAATTGCTATCTTCTTTCCATGGAGATAGCTTTTGAACTAAGCCTCATTTTCCATGTTGCTTCTGTTTTTTCGACTAGTAAGTGTGCATGCGTTTCTAGCATCTGGTTGGTTCAGGAGCTCTTTTGAGCTCTCTCTTGTTTTGATTTCCACATAGAAGCAAGCATTAGTCCTGTAATGGTCTTTCTTAGTTTACTGTTTGTTCTTTTCCATGCTTTGATATCAGTAGTTTTAGTAGTGGAATTGGGTTCTTTCTGGCTGCTTCCTATTCTTTATTAGCAGTGGCTTTTTGTGTTAGTAGGTGTGTTTCTAGTATTCGGATTTCACTGCTAGTTCGACCGTTTGTTGTCGTATCTTGGATTATATTTCGGCTCTAGACAGTGGCTTTTTGGTTTGTTTTGTTGCTTTTTTCGGTGGTTTCCTAGTCTATTTCCTCTGCCATCTGGTGCTGCTGGTGTTGGCCTGCTTTGGAGCCGTTTGGCTTTGTTACTTCTTTGGTGCGGACTTTGTTGTTCCTCCAGTTTTGCTGTTGAAGCCTTTGGTTTTTTTGCTGGCTCTTGGTTCAGGTGGGGCCATACATGACCTTTGTCGTTTGAAGTTTTATGTTGTTTGTTTTGCCAATTCGACAAGCTCGTGGTACTTTGGTTTTTGTTTAGCTTCTCTAGCTTTTGTTTATTATCTTGTCCTCTTTGTTTGTTTTGTTGGGTGTTAGCTTGTTTTTGTTAGTTTTCTTATGGTTAGCATTGTAATTCCTAGGGGATGCCCCTTGTAAACATGTAAATTTTTTTTCTTCTTTATGTTACAATTAATTACCCAAAAAAAATGCAATCATCTATAAATGTAATACAATACTTTTTACCACCTCTAGTTTGCACAAATTTTAAGTCACAATGTCACAATGAATTAATTCTAGAGGCTCACTAAACGTTCCAACATAATGGAAAGGCATTTTAACAAGTTTTGATCAACTCAAATTTCACATTTATGATTTAGATCAATGTGAAATTTAGATAGATAGTCATTATTAATTAATCTATGTAAAGTATCATAATTAACATGACCTAATCTACCATGCCATACATTAGATAACTCAAATATATAAGTAGAATATGTAGTTATATTATTTGTTGTTGGAAATATAGTCATCACATTGAATTTAAAGAGCTCATCGCTCATATACCATTTTTCCAAAAACATCATACTCTTCGTGAGAACCACCGTATCTGATTCGAAAACTGGTCTGAAACCTCTCTTACTCAACAATGACCTAGACACCAAGTTCTTTCAGATATCCAAGACATACAGTACATTGTTGAGCATCAATTTCTTACTAGACGTCATCTTCAAAATCACCTTACCTTGGCCTTCAACCTTGGAAGACAAAGAATGCCCCATCAAGAGTTGTTCTACAGTTTTCATCGGCTGATAGGATGTGAACATTCTCCTATCTGAATACACGTGGTGAGTAGCACTAGTGTCTACCCTCCATTCTCTCAGATTGCTGATCAAGTTCACTTTTGTCATGTTGGCTTAGGCAGTCTTTTATTGTAAGAACCCTAATTTTTATAACTAGTAATTGAGCTACTAATCACTAGTAAATCGATAAAATGTAAGTATAAGTTTAACAAACTCAACAATCAGGACCGATCACAAACCTAAAAAATCCTAAAATTCATAGGTAGTCTATAAAGTTTAATGAATTATTATATCTATAACCACCCCCAATTCAATCAAATTAAAAACTATTAAATCTCATTAAATAAAAATAATACACAAGTTTCCCAAAAATAATTTTGTAATTTAATTTTTTATCACACCCTTAATTAATAAATAGATGATTAAAACATAAGTATAACATGCATGATCTTTACATATATATATAATAGTATATAAATAAAATTTAAAACCTTATCATTCTTACACACATTTACACACTCAACCACTATGAGATATACATATATATTAATTCAAGAATCTCACAATATTAAAAAAAAATTATAGGTAATAAAGTTCAACTTTAAGATTAACTCAAATAACAACGAATAAAGCTTGTAGCATACCCGTAATATTTTTTATCCAATATTGAGTATTTTAAATTAAAACAAAGCATGTAATAATAATTTAATTATAAGCTAGAATTACTAATTACAAATGGCATACAATACAACAATTATAACTTAATACATTAAGAACCAAATTTAAGTCAAATTTGCACAATTTCACATAAAAGCTTAATTAAACCCAAAATTTAGTATGTAATTAACAAAATAGTAAGAAAATAATACTTAATCATGAAAATTAAAATTATAATATAAATTTACTAAATTAAGTCAATTATAATCATAAAGTACTTCAAAAGATACATAAAAGATATTATTGGACACAATACCTAAAAATAGTGTACCAATATTGCTCCAAATATACAACATAACTCATGTATACAAAAAATATACTTATTTTTAGCCACCCATATTTGCAAAAGCTTCCCTCTATAAGTTCATAGCCCATAAAAATCTTTACTTTTTCTTGTGTTATATTTTGAGAAGGAAAATTATGCATGCATTGGTTCACTTTTTGGTTGCATTTTTATAGCACATAATTACAAGCCATTCAAAATTCTTCTTATATGTATACACCACCACTTTGACGAAATTCACTGCTCCCATATCTGCATTTTGAGCCTCATTTTGTGCTAAGTCTTGATAAAAAAAAAAATAGAAAGAGAGAGAGAGAGAGAGAGAGAGAGAGAGAGAGAGAGAGAGAGAGAGAGGAAGCGACACTTAGAAAAACTTTCCAAGTCTTGAAGATTCTAGCTCAACGGAATCATCTTCTTCAACTTCAGTCAATTTCTAATGTAGGAATCACACTCTTATACTTATATTTTTCCTTTCTTGATAATATTTTTGGCTCAAATGGTGCTTGAAGGTTCAAACCCTTGTTCTTGTTCGAGAAAGGGGATTTTGAACCTTTTTCACCAACCACAATTTCCTAATTCAATTTTGTATTTTCTTTTTTATCTAAGTTTACAAACATGGCCTATAATTCATGTATAATAAATATACATGAGAGATATTGTCATGCATGTTAGGATCATGATCCAAAAAACCAAGATACCACTTATTTCTAAAGCTGTCCAGTGGATTTTTTCTAAAAAAATCCAAAAATGCCAACAAGTTTAATATATCTAGACTTAATTAAGTCCTCTCAAATTTTTTTGGTACTTCCTCGATGTGTCCTTGGTATGCATGATTTCTCTTGAAGCCAAAATATTGTTCTTTTTATATTTTAAAATTTTCATATACAAATCTGGTCCAGAAACTCATTCTAAACCAGCAAATTCATTTGGGCACCATTTCATATACCGATATCCATTTTGAATGAAACTAGTGAAAAAAGTTACATTTATGTCCTAGGGTATAACTCAATTGGAATCACTCAAAAAAACTTTTAAAATGAACAAGTTTTGACATTTTTACTAAAGGGTGTCAAATCAAGACATCCTGTGGTATTATTTTTCTAATAAATAAAATACCAAATCTTTTTAGCAAGGTCAAGTCTCAGAGTTTTCTAAGACATATATCTATCACCAATAAAAATTTGAGGATTAGAATTTATGTATAGATGCCTTTTTTATTTCTTACAAACGAGGTGGACAATTTTATCCAAAACAAAGTTTTGGTTTAAAACTGACACCAAATTTTAAAATGTTAAAACAAACATTTTCTAGTCCTTTCGCGGAAAAACATAAACCTAGAAAGTTGTTCAGAACATATCAAATAAATTCACTACCAGTTTACAGAAATTAATTGACTGTATTTTATTTTCTACGAATTAATTACAGTAACATCATTGCTAAATCCTACTATGTTTTGCTAGTTAAATGTC
>JAULLD010432871.1:0-10408 GCA_035668095.1 Sarracenia minor
GGGTCATACGTGAGAAGATCCAGGGGTCGTCTCAACGATAACTTTTCGTGATTTTTCGACAAATCACAGGTATATGTTTATGTCCAATTAGATTAGCGCGTTAGGTTTCATGAAAAACGGACCGTAACTCGACTTTTTATTAAAAACGCTTCTGTATCTCAATGTTTTCCAACAAATCTTTAGATTAAATTTCATAGAGTTTAGTGTGATTGTCATTTGGTTCTGCTTTTTTAAAAGTTTCTTCAACTTCTTAGGCTGTAAGGTGTTATAATCGGATTTCTTTTCCATATTTTGCATGCATTGTGAGTTAGGAAGTTTTAACTTATTTTGAGTTTGAGTAGTTCTCATTATGTTTGTTTATCATGTTGGATATATCTTTTTGTGGTTTTGATTATCGAAATCAATCTTTTTATGCGAGTTCCTTTCATATCAACAAAGTTGAAAAATATCATTTGCTTAGCCTCCTTGACTAGCCATTTTCAAGAGCAAAAAGGCTTTGGACACAAAGGTTCCCAATACTTAGAAAATTTCATGGTCTTTTCCTCGCTAAACCCATTGGGGGGTTTTGTCTTATTATTTCATTAATTTTAATTTTTGATGAATGGCTTAGATTCTCAATTACACTATTCAGATGCTTTCCACTGAATACAAAGGATACATAGTTGTTAAAGTTGGAAAATTTTTTGCTTCCCTTTCTTCTTAATTATATATCTTTTTGTCTAATGAAGACATTAGAAACTTTAAGTTGGGAGGTAGAAATATATAAGTCGCAAAAAATTATAAAAATAAAAAAAGTGAAAATAAAAATAATAAATAAAAAATAATAATAATAATAATAATAATAATAATAATAACATGATAAATTTTGTTTTCTTTTTAGTGTAACAAAATTTGGGCAATCACATGTAAATCGGAAAAATTGAAAATAAAGTTGTGAGTTAAATATTCCCGATGAGAAAAACAAGGATTATTTTTAAGTTACAAAAATTTAATTTAATAAGGATCAAAACTGGACCACCTGGTACCATTTGCACACCTGGTTAAGTATAACAAGCATGGTAATGAAGATTGAGAGCAAGAATAGTTAAAAATACAAAAATGATGGAGACTTAACCCTTAGTGAGCTTTTGAGATTAACTGTAAGGGCCTGACCCCTTTTTAACTGTTCCTTTATAGTATGATCTTGTTCAACAAGTTTTAGTGAGCCTTGGATCAGGGAATCATAGACTGTTTTCATTTTAAGCTTTAATTCAAAACTGGCCTATGTAAACTTTTTCGAAGAACCGATTAAAAGTTTTAAAAACAATTAAAGTTTATTAATGATTCGAGATTCGATGATTGCACCATTTTTTTGGAACCTTCAGTTAATCATTCCAAAGTGTTGGGCCAAGTTTGATGTTGTTTGAATGAAGGATGGATTGGTATAGGTTGATCACAGTGGTTTTGGTTCAAGTTGAAAGTGGTTGGGTCGACCCTAGCCTCTTTTGGGTCGACACTTTTGGATTTGGAACCTAAGGATTCAGAAGAAGGCACTTTGTGCCGACACAAAGTTGGTTTGTGCCGACACCAGTCTCTTTTGTGTCGACACCAACCATTTCTTGTTGACTCCAGTCTCTTTTGTGCCGATCCTAGCGTGATGATGTCAGTTCAGATATTTTAGGAACGCGCTTTTGAGATATTTATAAGATATTTTGGAGATATTTTTGGTATAAAAATATTTCCTCTCTCTCTCTCTCTCTCTAAATTTCTGGAGAAGACTTTGGACAAAATAAGGGTTTGATTTTTGGCTTTTGGATGTAGATTAAGGCCTCGTTGGGTAAGATTTTTTGTTTAAGTTTTCGGATCCTTAGTTTATACGCGTTATGCTACCTATCCACCTAACCAACTTATTTTGGTGTCCCTTTGATATTAGGAATGACTCAAGGCTTGTTTTCTTGCTTCCTCTATGGTTACGAAGTATGATATATGCTAACATTGAAATATTGAGTAAGTATGCGTTGTATATTTCATAAAAAGTAAGTATTTTGACTTTTACAGTGTGTTTCTTACCTTTCTTGAGTTGCTGAACCTTATGATTCTTGAATAGTAATTAATTTTTATGGTTCATTATTGTATTTGGAGCATACGTATCTTTTCGGATTTGGATATGGAGTTGTATATCTCAAAACGTGTACAATGCGAGATTTGACAAAAATCCCGCTTTGACGGGTCTAGATTTGTGATTTTTGGGAAATTGTTAGTTTTCTCGAATCTATCAACAGATTGGAGTACGCGCATGTTTTTGGATTTGAAAACGGAGGGTCGTACCCCAAAACGTGTACAAACTGCTTAGGTTTCTTTTTGGGCAAAATTGGTGGTTTTGGGAAAAATGGGTTTTCGAGTGTCTTTTTCTAAAATTGGTTCGTATTTTGTGACATTGGTGAGGAAAGGTACCCTTTGGTCCAAATTGGGGCTTTTCGAAAATTTAAACCATTTTTGGGAAATGGTCACATTGGTCAGGTTTGACATTGGATCGACTTTTTCCACACAAAACCTTTGAACCAACGCTAATTTGGATTTTCAACAAAACCTAAGCCTTTGACAAAACCTTTGGCCAGATTTGACGTTGAATCGGAACTTTTAATACCGAACCAAAATCCTTTTTAACGAAACTCTTGATTCAACATTGATTCGGAATTCTTCTACTAACTTGTACATAAGATCTAAATTCTCTAAATGCATGCCTTCTTATGCATGCTTAACGGGAAGCTAGTGTTACAGCTTCGCATTTGACTGGTAGATGTGGTTCGACCACTATCTTGGGCACATGTTTGACAGACGTTGTCTGTTCACCATCTTGAACATAAAATGGTAATACTATTTAAACGTCATATTATTTCACTTCTCATATCAAAACAAGTAGCTCATGTTCTATTCTTGTGCTTGGAGCACTTCGTATCCTTATGACTTGATAACTGTCGTATAAATGTGATATGATTGTACTTCATGTATCAATAAGAGTAATCTATGTTTTATTCTCATGCTTAGTGTACTTTGGACCATTATGACAAGTTGGTTGTTATGTAAATATGGTAAACTTGCTTAAAGGATTTTATCATGCCTGTGGATTTAGATATGATAAGAATTAATTTGGCTAAGTATTAAATTCGTATTCCTGTTATATCATCATATCTTTGTTGTTGGTTTCTATGGCTTCATGCCTTGTTACAGGTTGGTTATATGGGTGCCCTACCCTTCGGATTGTACCGTAAAAGTGTGCATTGGTTCTTATTCTGGATCTTTTCATGATCCCTTTAGCCTTGTTACATGGTTGGGTGTGTGTGTTAACTTAACTAAGTAAGAAGTTATAATCCCATTAAATAGATTAATGTTTAAAAGCATGTATTCTTCTATTCTAACTATTATTTGTTATGAACTTTGTAATGTTTATAATTTAAGTAATCTTAACTAACACTTGGTTCAGATCTTATAATGTTTATAAGTTATGGTATGGGACGTAACCTATATTCATCAAAGGATAGTAGAACTTGGTTTTGATATAAGATTTGATATTAGGATCATGGCCTTGCTTAAAACTCATCTTATGATGAAGTTTGGTTTCAGAAAAACAGGCTATGCAGACTTAAACTTTAAAGACTAGAAATACTGTTTTCTTTCACTCTAAATGTGCATTTTTAACTACTGCATAATTATCCTCACATATTATCATACTTTTCTAGTTATCATATTTCCTACAAGCCAGTGGGCTTAAGTTGTTTTAAAACAACTTTCACGTTTAGTGGCAAGATGATGATAGTTGCTGGATGTATTTGTGGTTTGTGCCCTACATACTTGGATCGGGACATGATGCTCATTACATGCCTACTTTTCTGCTTATCATTTTGGATGACTATATAATTATAGATCTTGTTGTAAGGCTTTAAGGTTGTTTTCCATTTGTTGCATGTTGGTGAGAAATATGGGTGTTAGGTTTCTTTACTTTGGTTGCATGTAAAGGCTTGGGTTGGGTTTTTGATTTACGTCTGTTCGTTTAGCTTGTTAGTTTTCTTTCCAGCTTTGTATGCTTGGAAATGCTTTTATAGTTTTGATATATCAATCTCATGTGAATGTCAATTACGTACAAAACAGGTCTTTATAGTGCCTAAAACAAATATGCTCACACAAAATTTTTCTAAAAATCACTAGTGGCGGGGTTTGATTTAGGCATTCTTTTTATACTAAAATAAGTATGGTTTGTACCTTAGTATCCTTGGCATGTGATTTGTATCAAGCTTAAACCCGACAAAATGTTTTAATTACTTTTTAAAACTAATGTTTTTGCATATAAAAGAAGTTTTTAAGTTATGGATTAGCCGTTGGTTATGATTACTTATATTATTCTAATGTCTACGGGTCGGGGCATTATAGATGGTATCGGAGCTTGGTTCGAATACCTTTAGGCCATAGGAAGGGTTATGTGTTAAGTCGAGAGGATTGACCTACATGATGTATTCATGATTTGAGTATGCTTGTATGCTCGTCTTGTGATGAGAAATGATTTACACATGTTATGTGAATTATATGATGATGTGGGTATAGAGGTGGACTTTGAGGATGATGTTTCTTGCCTTTGCGTCCAGTTAACTACTTTGGGAATTTGGTTAGAAAGGCATCTCACGAATGCTCATTCTAGTTAGGAATCCAAATGAGTTGTTTGGATTGATATATCACTTCAATTAGCCTCCTCGGTATGTGGTGAGTTGTTAATGTGCTTATGTGTATACTTGTTAACATGCTTATGTGTATAGATGTTAAAATCCTATGAAGTAGATTAGTTGTTTCTCATATAG
Source organism: Sarracenia minor (assembly GCA_035668095.1). Classification (NCBI taxonomy): domain Eukaryota; kingdom Viridiplantae; phylum Streptophyta; class Magnoliopsida; order Ericales; family Sarraceniaceae; genus Sarracenia; species Sarracenia minor. The sequence goes on from JAULLD010432871.1 coordinate 4,830, forward strand.
CTAGTTACCTTACCCATGAGAATAGGACTCGGGTGAGTATGTGGGAGTGGGTAGACCTATATATAGTAGGTGGGTACCTAGGATACCTTACGTAGGTGTTGTGGTTTACACGTCGTGAGCTGTGTATTGCCTAGCTCGTTTGGTGGGAGCATGGTGACAATTAGACATGACGCTAGGAGGTAGGGGCTTTGTTTGAGAGTTTCCTCGCTTTTAGAGATACCCTTCGTGGCTAGGATGACATTGTGTTGCCTTCAATATCCTGTTTTGGATTAGTGTGTTGTACCAGGGGTGCATTTCTTAGGAACATGTCTATTCTGGTATGAGTGTTGCGTGCTGGTTGTGAGAATTGATAAGAGACAGATGGGTTTGTTGACCTTGTAGATGTGTAATAGCTGTGGTTTAGCTTAGATGCCCTTTGATGAGTTGTTAAGATTCTGTGAGAAGATAGTTAAGTGTTGCATGTGATTTTGGGTTCTTCTGAGAGGTATTTGCTAGGTAGAAATCTGGAGTGAGGTTAAGCTTTAACGAGGCACTAGTGGTGTGGTTAGTGTGATTGCGATCAGATAAACTGCAGTTGTATAGAGCTTGTTAATCTTTGGGATATGTGAGAAGTGTGTTGCTAGCATATGCGTGATGCAGTTGTATTGGGTTGGCACGTGGGTAGTACAATTTTCTCTTGATAGAGTAGACCGATTGTGTTACGATTTTCATGTTTTTGTTCAGGGTTGTGGGAATCTCCTGGTTGACTTCTTTCAAGAATTGGAGATTGTGGATGAAGACCTTGATGTTACTTGATCAGAGGACGGTTGGTGCTGTTAGAATATCTTCAAATCCCTTGGTTTAATATGTGGTTTTGACCCTGACCTTTCTCGGTAACCTTTTATTCAAAGTTAAGGTTTGGAACAATTTTATGAAACTACTCATGGACTCATACAACTTTTCCTAAAAATGTAAAATTTGAACCCAATACCTATTTATGGATGGTGATCTCACACTTAGAAACTTTTTATCTAAAACTCCCTATTTTTTTCTGGATCTTTTATCCCTTTAAAGTGAACCTTGAACTAGTATGGGCATCCATTTTACGATTTTAAAACTTTGAGGATTTCAAATCCATGAAGAAACATTTTCAAAGAACCATAATTTTTTTTTCCTTCAAACCAAACCTTGACCTTAAATTTATGTGATAGCTTCCCGTTCGACTAGTTTGGCATCTGGTGGCCGTATCGCCTAAGAATAGGAAGCTTATGATGACGATGAGTGCGCGGGCACTCCTACGAAGTGATACTTGTCTAGAACAAGTAACTTTGAGGCATGGTCTGAAGGCATGAGGTTGTCTTAGTGACTCTTATGTGAGTATAACCTAGATGATTTCGTGGATGGTTTATATTGTTGCATCTTTAAAGATTGATTGAGATAAGCTCCGCATATGGATTCCCTTCAGTATCTCTTAATATTTTGGGCTCGATGTGACTCCTCATGAGTCACTTGGATGGTTACAGTTTAGCAATGAGACCGTTTGGGTTGTTCAACTCCGAAACTAAGGTTGTTGATCTCTTCTGATAAGGGGGTATAAGTACCGGATCCCGTTGAGGATGATGCCTACAGTTAGTATTTTTATATGGTTCTGGTGAGATCAGTTTTGACGAGTTTAGTTTGTGAGACTGTTACAATAGAAATAATTACCATTTACGTGGCTTACAGAGTTAAGTTATGAGAATCTCTTGTATAGGGCAGGTGCTTTGACGTTAAGTTGATCGTTATGATGGTACTTGTAAAGTTAAGAATTTTTGGATCACGTGATCTACATGATAGTTTGGAAACATCAGTAATCGACGTAACACATGGTCCGTCGTAATTTGAAATTTATTTCACAAAAAAATATATAGTTTTCTTTAAAAAGGGAATAAAATAGTTTTATAAAGTTTTAAATTGAATTAAAACTAGATCTTACTTTGGAGTGTTGCATTCAAATATTGGTGCCTCGAGGGAAAACAACTACAGATGGAAGTATCTGTGGTGATCTGATCGTTTCCTAAGGGTGATTTCATTCTTTGATTCGCAGTACCATGAGACTGTGTACTAGGTGATTTATCGACCTTGACGTTCTTCTGGGAGTGCTGAGTTTTATTGATAAGGTTAAGGATGTATCATGTGAGTTTCAGGAGAGAAGTGACATCTTAGACGATTTAGTGTTGGTCATGAGTGTTTAGGATATGGAATTCCTTTTCTTGTCACTGTGATGAGAACTATTTACAATAATGCAAGTCAGATAGTTTCGTGTGGTTACTATCGATGGTAGGGCTAGGCCTATGTTGCTTGACTATTGAGTGATTTTTGCATGTCACATATGACGTTGGGAACTTGTTGTTCGTGAAACGTAAAGGTTCATGTAAGAGGCAAATCATGAGTATTCTCAGTCCCTCGCCAAAAACTTTGGCATGTTGTGGAGTGACTGATCCGTTTGGTAAAGCATTCTCTGCTTGGTAAGGTAATCTCCATTTGATAAGGTATTGCCCGTTTGGTAGAGTACTCTCTGTCTGACGGAGTACTATCAGCTTCGAGGAACATTTTTCGTTTGAAAGAGTATCTTCAGTTTGGTGGAGTTTTTTCAGTATGATGCAGTATAATGCTTCGACGAGTTAACAGAAGTATATTCAGTATGGAATCGTGTTCAAGTTTGTTATAGTACTCTTTCCATATGATAACCGAGGAGTTCGGAGGAGTACATTGGGTGTAACTGAACACATCTTGATCTTTATGATCTAGTTGGAATTTTGAAGAGGATGTCAAGTGCTTGGAACTTTTGAAGGAAACTTGTAAGGATCTTCGATCTTATGAATGTGAAAGAGAGCTGTAAGGTGAAGTTTGTAACCATTTGTGTGCTTGAAGATGACCTTGGTCACATTCATTGAGTTTCGTTAAGTTCATGGAGTTATCAAAAGAGGAATTGAAACAGTGATCGAGTACTAGTACAAGAGGGGTTCTGTTTGGTATAACTTACTATAGTGCCTTTCCGTGAACTTGTGTAGCCGTGTTATGAATTTGTGGATGACTAATAAGAATTTCTAGTAAAAGTGGTTATGATGATCTGTCCGGGATTGCTCTGTGTCAGTAAGATCATCCGTTCATTTGGATCTTCAATCTTCACCGTATTTGATTGGGGATCATTCTGTTTTGGGCAGAGTTTATACTCAACTGTGAGTATTTCTTGATTCGTGATTACCGTGTTCAACAGAACATTGTATTGATTGTTGCTGTATATCCAGTATGTGAGGAGGTTGTCTTTCTATAGGTCCTTTCAGGGAAGGTTCGAGAAGTTTTCATGGAAGGTTTTGAAAGGGTTTGAAAAGGTTTTCAGAGTTGTTTTAGAGTTGCTTTCTCCATGAGGTGCGGTGATTTTTGGGACAAAATCCTTTTAGAGGGGAAGGTTATAGGGACCCAATCCTATTTTATGTCTATTCAGTTTGGCGGTTCGATTTTCAAATCTTTATGATCTCTTCGTAAACTGATTATAGGTTTTGGATGAACGAAAATTTGACTTTGATTCGAAGTTATGCGTCAGTTTACTAAGTGCATGGGTTCAGTTACCATGTGTTGGGCCAAGTTTGATGTCATTTGGATCAATGATGGATTCATATAGATTGATCACAATGGTTTTGGTTTAGGTTAGAAGTGGTTGGGTCGACCTTAGCCTCTTTTGGGCAAACACTTTTGGATTTGGAACTTCAGGATTTAAGAGCAGGCAGTGTGTTAACACCAGTCTCTTTTGTGTCGACACTAGCCTCTTTTGTGTCAATCCTATCGCGATGATGTCAATTCAGATATTTTGGGAATGTGCTTTTGAGATATTTATAAGATATTTTGGAGATATTTTTGGTATAAAAATATTTCCTCTTGCTCTCTCTCTCTAACTTTCTGGAGAAGACTTTAGATGAAACAAGGGTTTGAGTTTTGGATTTTAGATGAACATTAAGGCCTCATTTGGTAAGATTTTTGGTTTAAGTTTTTGGATCCTTAGTTTATACGCGTTTTGCTACCTATCCACCACACCAATTTTTGATTTTGATGTCCCTTTGATATTAGGAACTACTCGAGGCTTCTTTTCTTACTTCCTCTACGTTTACGAGGAAGGATATATGCTAACTTTAAACTATTAAGTAAGTATGCATTGTATATTTTCATAAAAAGTATTTTGACTTTTTATGGTTTTTTACCTTTCTTGAGTTGCCGAACCTTATAGTTCTTGAAAAGTAATTAGTTTTTATACTACCTTGTTGTATTTGGAGCATACGTAGCTTGTCAGATTTGGATTTGGATTTGTATAGCTCAAAACGCGTATAATGGGAGATTTGGCAAAAACCTCGCATTGACGGGTCCATATTTGTGATTTTGGGGAAATTGTTAATTGTCCCAAATCTATCACAACATTAGAGTACGCCCATGTTTTTGTATTTGAAAACGGAGGGCCATACCCCAAAATGTGTACAAACTTCTAAGGTTTCTTTTTGGGCAAAATTGGAGTTTTTTGGGAAAATGGGTTTTCGAGTGTGTTTTACCAAAATCGGTTCATATTTTGTGAAATTGGTGAGGAAATGAACCTTTTATTCCAAATTGAGGCTTTTCGGGAATTTAAACCATTTTCGGGAAAGAGTCACATTGGCTGGATTTGACGTCGGATCAACTTTTTCCATATAAAACCTTTGAACCGACATTAATTCGGATTTTCAACCAAATGTAAGCCTTTAACAAAACCTTTGGCCGGATTTTACGTTGAATCAGAACTTTTAATATCGAACCGAAATCCTTTTTAACAAAACTCTTGATTCAACGTTGATTCGGAATTTTTCTACAAACTTGTGCCTAAGATCTAGGTTCTCTAAATGCATACCTTCTTATGAATGCCTAACGGGATGCTAGTATTACAACTTCTCACTTGATTGATAGATGTGGTTTGACCACTATCTTGGGCACATGTTTGACAGACGTTGTCTGTTCACCATCTTGAAAATAAAATGCTAATACTATTTAAACGCCATATTATGTCACTTCATGTACCAAAAGAAGTAGCTTATGTTCTATTCTTGTGCTTGGAACACTTTGTATCCTTATGACTTGATAACTGCAGTATAAGTGTGATATGATTGTACTTCATGTATCTACAAGAGTAATCTATGTTTTATTCTCATGCTTAGCGTACTTTGACCTTTATGACCAGTTGGTTCTTTTGTAAATATGATAAATTTTCTTAAGGGATTTTATCACACTTGTGGATTTAGATAAGATAAAAATTAATTGGCTAAGTGTTAAATTCTTATTCTTGTTATATCATCGTATCTTTGTTGTTGGTTTCTATGGCTTCATGCCTTGTTATGAGTTGGTTATATGGGTGCCCTACCATTCAGATTGCGCTGTAAAAATGAGCAGCATAATGGGTGAAGACGTTAAACTTAGCCATCGATCTTTCCGACCCAACCCAGCCAGCCGAGTAATCGACTGGCTAAGTCTGGCTGAAGACGTTAAACTTAGCCCTGCCTGGGAGGGAACCCAGGGGTAATTTGCACACTTTCGAAGGACCC
>JAULLD010432982.1:0-10407 GCA_035668095.1 Sarracenia minor
AATCAATCACGTCGGGATTAAGAGTTCGTGCAATACATGATAATACAGGATGTGGATCAATTCATATAGTCAGTATATAATTGTTCATCCCGTTGATCCCACTCAATATACTCTAGGTGCACTAACACATCGAGCTCAAACATCAAATTCCCAAACCTGAATTCAAGCCGTTCGACCTAGCCAAGACCAACTACTATAATGATGTGCTACAACCATACCAATGGATTGTCCGAGTCCATCGTGATTGTAAGCCTATCTGTATATTCTGTCAGAACCTTTGACCCGATCTCCCGCGCTTCATGCATCGAGTCAAATACTAGACTAAATATACAGACTATGCATTCATTTATCATAAATATAAGAAATATGAAACCATAAATGCAATAACCTCTCAAATGTTTCTCATTAATAAATCATGGATCAAAGATAAAAATACATAAAAGCATGACTTTTAGTATACAGTCCTAACATTCTTCTTAGTCTTGACTAGATCTTAGAAAGTCTATCTAATATGATTTCTTTGGCACTTATATATCATCTTGCATCTCCTGCACTTTTCCCGGAACTACATTCATTATGATCCCTTTCAAAGGGGTATGCAAACAACTCAATAGAAATTCGAGTATGACGACCTTCATTTGTATGCTTGTTTGGTTACTTGAGTCTATGGTTTGGTCAAAAGGACCGTCTTTAGATCTTCGTTATCCTTCGCATTTTACATTGTTATGCATGTTATGTCAAAAATGGGCAATTGTAGACACCTTAATTTGACTCTGTCATTTCTTAGGTTCATCTGGGTGATCCAATGATGAAAACTAGAAAAGACGAATTCTCTCAAATGATCATCAAATGTAGATTCAAGTCCAATATGCCTAGAAAAACTCAAGAGCTCAGTCCAGAAAATTTACTTTGCCATAAACACCTAATCGTAAACTTAAACCCTAAACTGTAACATTACCACCCTAGTGACCACAACCTTGATTAATGTTCCTGCAACATTAAAGGTTGTGACTGCAAAAAGAAATTCTTGGAATCTCACCCACCCTTGCAGACGCAACATCTATCCCTACAGCCACAAACTTGCATTGTTGTGGGCACAACCTTGATTAGTTCTAGGAATCCCATCCTTTTACCTATAAATTGACACGTCTTGTGCCAATTTCAAGGAGGAACGAAGACGATTACTATTACTCAACTCAAAATTTGACCTAAAAAACCTCTATTTTTACACTTTGGTGCCTTAAAATTGAGCTTCCTCCAGGTGATCCAAGCAATGACAGGAAATCGTCACATCCTCTGGCTTGAGGATCATACCAAGTGCTCCCATCTTACAGGTATCATTAGTATAATCCCGACATTTCTCTTTTCACATCTTCTACCCCGATAAAAAGGTTGGGACTAGGTTTGTTTATTCATTTTTAATTCATAACTCGCATACTTTAGTTATGATGTACTTCATTACATAATGTTATTACGCTTCTGGTGAGAAATAATTTGTAATGTTATAATTTTACTCTCACTTTTCCTGCTTGAACTATATTTACTTTCATTTTGTTTTTCTTGTAGAATTCTATGAAAATGGTGCTTATATTTTTATGCGACTATAATAATTAATGATCGGCACTCAAAAGTGACGATTTAGACCCATTAATTTACACTAAGTTAGTCCCGATATGTTATCTAATATGTGTTTTTGTGTATAAGACAGGAATTGGAGGAGTAACCCAAAACAACCACAAAACTACCACATTAACAACAAAAACGATGTAACCAAACAAAGACCAACAAAAGTGACATAAACCATCCGGACTCTGAAAGACAACCGTCGGGACACTCACGCCAAATGTCTAGACGCCAAGCCCACGACAGTCCAGACGTTCATGACTCCAACCGTCCAATCGCTCTTGCCAAAAGTCCCGACGCTCACATCGACCGTCCAGACGCGAGTAGCCGACCGTCCCAACGCTCCGAAATAGGAAACTGACGTGATCTCCAAGCAATTGCCATCCAGACGTCGAGGAAAAACCGTCTGGACGCTCCGTGCCAGAGTTGATAAATTTGAAGTTGTGGAAAAACTATAAATAGGGCCTATGCCAAGATCAAGGCATTCTGAATTCAATTCAGATTCATTCTCTTAGTTCCCTCATAGTTCTCTTATCCTTTGGCCCCCGGCCAAGTCACGTTTAGAAGGTTCGGGCCTCACCGAGAAGCTACCGATGACGATCAACATCAACTTAAAGATGGACTCATACCTGACCATGAGTGGCTAAGCCCTTGCCTCCGCCTCGGGTGATGATGAAGCCGAAATTGGTAACAAAGGAGTAGATTAATTGTGTATTTTATTTATGATTTGTAATCAAATTATTATGTAACAATATTATTGAATCCCTTCTGTGGATATTTTCTAATTAATTTAATTCACGTTTAAGCTTTCTGTGGTTGCATTAAATGAGTGTTGCATGATTTTTTTAACTATTCAAATATGCAAATTTGGGATAGATTATGCCATGGATAAGACGAGCCGTGCTCCAAACGGGCTGTGCTAGAATCTTGGATAGTCTATGCCATATTTTTTATTTAGGATTTTGAAAGTAGAACTTGAGATATTTTATACTCCAGATAAGATATGCCTTGTTGAAATCGAAATCTATCTTTCTTGTATATCCATATCGGTCTTGTCACGATAGGACTTAATCTGATTCAAAGCTAGATTAAATAGGAATTATATCGAAACTAGATTACCAAGTATCGATGGATTCTGACCATGAGGTGGAGCTTTATCTCATTATTTATTTAAAATTCATTTTTAATTGTTTATTTATTTTCATTGTTAAAAATCAATTTTTCAAATCCAAGATTTACTCATTTCTCGTAGTTAAATAATCTAAACAAAATCTTAACAAAAATAACTCTTTTCCATGTGGAATAAACCCTGAACTTACTGCTATCTACCCAGTTAGTAGTAGATCTTAGTATAATAAATAAAATAAACAATAGTAACCCGTGATTAATGACTTAGCGCTAAGGTTTAAAAATTAGTACCATTCATGCTTTGGTCGATGCGGCAAGTGGAGGAGCGAGAGCCCCTGAGCATAGGTCAATTGTGGCTATGAGGGAATTCAAGCGATTGAATCCTCCCATCTTTTCTGGGGAGCCTGATCCGAAGGTAGCTACTGAGTTGTTGGAGTTAACTACTACTATTTTCATGACGCTGGAGATTGAGGAGGATGATGTAAGAATTTGGTTGGCTTCTTTTCAGCTGAGGTAAGATACCCGAAAATGGTGGAAATTTTCTAAGACCACTGTGGAGGGTACATGGGCAGCCTTTAAGTAGGCCTTCTTTGAAAATTATTTTCAAGTTCTTCTCGGGACACCTAGCGCAAGGAGTTCTTATCATTGATTCAGTGGAGTTTGACAGTGATTCAGTACAAGGCACATTTCGTCAATCTTTAACACTTTGCATTGGAGATAGTGGCAATTGAGGAGTTACGCACCAAGAGGTTTGAGAGGGATTTATGAGCATCGATCAAGGATATGATCATGGTGATGGGGTTTCAAGAATACACCAAGTTGGTCGAGGCAGTGGTTCGGGTTGAAAATGTCATGTCAGATGTTCGTAAGTTCCAATATAGGAAGTCTCATTAAGGAAGCACGAAGGGTGCCAACATAAGAAGCAGAGATTTGGGGGCTCGAGTTCATTTTTTGAGGGTCACAGCCACTGCCCTACTCAACCCTTGCACCATCTTTCACTTCTTCAGGATGCTCGGGGTGCCGAGAGGTGATTTGTTACCAGTATATACGGACAGGACATCGGGTTTATGAGTGCCCCTAGAAGGTACAACAACCTCAGCAGCAGTCGTAGCCGCAGCATAGTCAAACACAGGGGATAGCCCATCCCACTTGCTTCCAGTCCGACCAGGTTAGTCATTTTCAGTAGAACTGCCCTTAGGGAGGAAACACTCAGGGAGCCTCTGGCGCTTAGCCAGCACAGACTCAACCGGGACGTCACGGTTACGACCAGCTCTAGCAGTAGCAATCGGGTGCCCAGTTTACTAGGATTCTGGGAGGTGTTTCTTCGTCTCAATCAGTATGTTAGGCGGGGTTCTGGGAAGGAGGTGGATAGACACAGGGGACCTAGGGGAGGGTTTACACTCTTGTGGGGCCCAATATTTCTACCGCACCAACAGCACATGAGTCCACTATCGGCCCATCCGTTATCCAAGGTACTTTTTTAGTGTACTGATCATAGGCTAGTGTTAGTATTTTGGTTATTCTCGAGTTGAGTACAAAACCATTATGTATGTACCTTTCATTTTGGGTTTGGGGTTTTTGGGTGTTTGTGTTTAGGTTCTCCATCTTACTCACATTTAATAAGCCCACTCCAATCCTTACAAAGTATATGCACTCACATACACACACCCATATGCATTCATATCATATCATGTTTAGAGTAGTTTGTGTATATTGTTGCCTTATAGAATCATGACTTACCATGAATTATAGGCACTGCGTGCGAAGGGGAAAGAGCACCTTGCAGCGCCTTCGAGCTTTCGTAGAATGCTTGAGTAGCAAACATTAATTTGTGCTTTTCTTGATAAGTTTAGAGTTGAGATATTAAGGCACCCGAAGAGAGCCCGCAGAGAGCTCGAGCGCCCCTGTTCAATGTCTCATTTCCTCTTTACCAAGAGTCGGGTTTTCTAGGTGCTAATAGTGCAGGGTTTGGACATTTGGTCATTTATTATTATCTCAAAACGATGCCATTTGGATGATTTTGGTGACCCAGGAGTGGTGGAATCGAGGACTGGTTCGATTCAAGAAGAGGCTCAGCCAAAAACGTGTAAAAATGAATGAAGAAAATCGACATACATTCATTATTTTGGTCATAAATTTTTCTAAGAAATGAATTTTGATATGATACTTGAGCCATTGGAAAGAAAACTTTCAGGGCTTTAATTTGGATATAAAAATGACCTTATTCCGAGTTTGGATGAAAATGTTGTGCTCATTTGAATTTGGGCAAAAATTGTAGTCCGCTCGAGTTGTGTGTTGCGATTCAGGTTTTTAAAGACAAACACAAGAGCTTTTTTTTTTCAATTTTATTTTTTCTCCTCTCTCTCTAAAGGTTGGAATTGAGGTGTGGCAATTTCTAGGGTTTGGAGGAAGTGTTTGGGATGATTATAAGGCCTCGTTTGGGTAATTAAGTTCTTCATGGTTTCTCCTTAAGAATCCTTGTATTCTTCATATTTTACATGTATTTACTAAATATATTCTTGTTCTAGAACTTTGCTACGGTTTGAGGCTCGATTATGGACTGATTTGAAGCTTATTGTTCATCATTGAGGTTGGACTTACTCTAACCTTTGAACAAAGTGGGTGTTGTGTGATGATTTTTGGTGTTTGGGTGAGTTTTGGTTATAAACCCTAGACATCAACGGTTAGATCCGATTTTTTGGATCCTTGGTGTGTAGAACTTGATATTTGGTAGGTTTTTATCAATGCCTTTGATGTTTAGAGCAATCTTATCTTGCTAATTTGATAAAAACTATCGATTGGAGAAAATCAGGTATTAGGGTTTTCGGTAGATTTTGGGTATAAACCTCGAATTTGGGGTTTTTTTTGATTCTAAGCCCTAGAATTTAAAATTAGTGATTCTTATAAGTGATTGAGACCTTTAGAGACTTAATTTCATGTGATTTTGGTGAGAATCCTCCTATGGTGAGGTGGCGAGAGTTTGGCCAATTCTTGGTACTTTGGCATGTTATGGTGTGTTGATGAACCTATTGGTGATTTAGATCACATATCTAGCATGTTAATGCTTTGTGGGGAGTTAGAATTGCGATTGGGCGACGTCCACTCGATTCGGGTGAATTCCACTGATGTTCATAAAAATGGACTTTTGGCTAAGTGTTGGTTGCTTAAGGGTCCAATGAGGATTTAGATCACCTATTTGGTGTGTTTTCACTTGAGGGAAGTTGGAACCATGATTGATCATAGGTTGCGTAATTTAGGTAAAATCCAATTGTAGTAATGATATGGTTATTTGGCTAAGTGTTAGCTAATGAGTACTCATTGCTACATTGGAGGATCATTTGGTGATTTAGATTACCTTATGGATATGCTATCTTTCGTAGTGAGATGGGATTGTAATTGCGTATAATTTATTAATTTGAGTGAACCCCACATGTATAAGTGATATGTTATTTTAGTTAAATGTTTGAATGCATATGTGTGTGGGTGTTGTTGAGTGTTAATGGGTGGCATAGATAATTCATTTGATGAATTCGTGTGTTAAAGGTGGTTAAATCATTAATTGAGTGCAATTCGCCTCTTTGCGTTAAAATCTCCAAGTGTTGATGACATAGGAATTTGATTAAGTGTGAGCACCTATGAGCGTCGAATGACTAAGTGTGGGTCACTGAGTAGGGTGATGGTCAAATTCATCTCCTTGATGTGTGCATGTGTGTAGAGGTGTAAAACCCTTAGATGTTTGCTTGGGGTTTGAAGTCTTGATCGAAGGACTTGGTGATTTGGGGTGACTTGAGACTTGAGGTTCTTCACAACTAACTTATAGTTTGTGATGTGTGGTTGTACTTTGTGGTACTTGAGGACTACATATATAGCCTTTGGCTTTGATGTGTACTTTGCGGCTTGTAGGGCTTGAGGTGTATGGTTCGTGACTCTATGTTTGTGGTCAGCGACTTGTGGCTTGGAGTTTATGGGATTTGACGCTTGTAGCTCGTCCCTAGTAGTCAGTGACTAGTAGCTTATGACACATGGTTAGTCTATTGTGGTTATTGACCAATCGCATGCAGTTTGTAGCTAGCAACTTTCGGTTGGCGGCTAGTACCTGACAATTAGTGGTTGTGGTTGAGGTTGGTAGACCATGGAATGTGGCCAGTAGCCTGTGGTTGGTGGCTCATAGCTTGGGGTTGGTGTCTAACACCTTATGGTTTGTGGCCTACATTTTGTGGTTCGCAGCTTGTAACATGAGGTTTGTAGCTTGAGGTTCGAGGCTTGAGCTTTATTACTGGTGGCATAGTATACCATTGTATGTCAGTTACAATTATTTAGATCTCGACTTATGCATATGATTGATATTAGGTGGAAATCCCTTGATGTGGAGATGTGTAATTTCCCGAGTGGTTTGAGACATGACGTGTAGTTACCCAATGACATGTGTGGCGATATGTGGGTACCCTAGTGGTTCATGGGGTGACGTGTTGTTATTCAAGTGATCCATGTGGTGATGCTTAGTTACCGTAGTGGCTTGGACGGTGATAGGTAGTCCCGTCATGACATACGTTGTGATGCTTAGTAGTCGTAGCGGCTTACTAGGTGATGTGCAATTTCTATTTCCGGGTGTACGGTGACGCGGTTGTCGTAGGGAGGTGTTGTGGATTAGCCTTAGCTTTTCCCTCGCTTGTGATTGTTTGCTATGCCTTCATACCATACTATCTATGCTGCGTGAGTTATAGATGTTGTAGTCATTTGTGGACATGATTGCACATTATTATTATGCATAGGAGGTAAACAACACATATGTGACGTGATGCGGATTGGCATATGGTTATCCTTATTTGTGGGCTTAAATATGCTATATTGTATATTATTGCCTTGTGAGTAATTCCTTGAGGTTGATGGTTGGTGATAATTATGATGTATCATGGGTAAGCCTAGGCTTATCCTTGTTACTAGTTAAATCTTACATTGGTAGTATATCTTCGCAATCTATGTGATTTTATTGGAATCGATGGTTAGCGATGGATATAATTTCATGCAAATGAGCTTAGGCTTATTCATGCTTATGCGCTTAATTATACAATTCTAGTATGTGCATGCCTTGCATGATGTTCGTTGAGTTGGTTGATGATAACATAATGCGAGTAGGCCTATGCTTATTCATGTTAGTTGATTACTTGTGCGACGAAATTATCACTTGCATAACATGTGGATTTTTGAGGTTGATGCGAATGACTATGGTAATGATGGTCCGGACAGGGATCAACCACATGGCTCGGACGGGAGCCAAGACTCAGATGGGAGTCAAGGTGATTATTTGCGACTGTTACCATGGTATTGGTAACTTCATTGGCTTGGATGGGAGTCAAGGAGTATTGTTGGGTTACAATAGTGGTAGTGGCCATTGGCTCTGATGAGAGCCTAGGCTCTGATGTGAGCCAAGAGGGATTATTGTGGTTGCTACATTCGTAGTGGCCATTGGCTCGGATGGGAGCCAAGTTAGATAGTTGTGGTTGCTACATTCGTAGTGGCCATCAGCTCGGATGGGAGCCAAGTTGGATTGTTGTGGTTACTACATTCGTGGTGGCCATAGGCTCGGATGGGAGCTAAGTTGGATTGTTGTGGTTTTTACATTCGTGGCGGCCATAGGCTCGGATGGGGGCCAAGCTGGATGATGTACAGTTACAACCATAGTGGTGACCATTTGGTTGATTGACACCATGTAAATATGATAACGTGGGAAAACAGTTTTTATGAGGAAGGAAATGAAACACTTTTAAAGAAATATTTTTCTTAAAACTAGAATCATGTGAATACTGTTTTCTACTAAATATGAAACAAGGTTCCTCTTTTGATTGGGGTTATGGTATTCACATGCTCGGCTCACATGCTATTCATTTTTATTCTCTGGTTAGTGTATTTTTTGTGTGAGTTTTGGCTCATGTTATTGTAACCCACATTTTCAGGTTTTGGACCGGATGGCTCGGGTTAGCTGGAGGATATGCTACAATCATTTCCTATGTATATTTCTTCAGTAGATGTATTATTTTTATAATTACATCAGTTGCAATATTTGTAACTTTATCTCTTTAGATTTCACTATTGGGTTGTAAGGCCATAAGGCCACCCTTATGTATTGTTTGGACTCGGTTGTATGCTTGGAGAGTAGTTGGTTAGTGCCGTTGAGTGATTTTTATTATAGATGTGATTGCATATCCGCTTATACAGGTTTCATTGTTGGAGATAGTTCAAAAAATAGGGGAAACTCTGCTAGATTTTCTGGCGGTTCAAAGTAAGTTTAATTTGGATTGGACCGACATGGTAGGTATGCTATGCTTGTGATGAGTTATATCAGTTAGATATTGGATTTAGGTCAGGATGTTACAAGTAGCGTGCCCGTAGAGTGATCGAGGTCACATTGAAACCCTAACGATTCTCATTGGTGCGGGCAGAAAACGCTTGCCATCATTAACTGCGCCCGAAGAGTGCACGAACGCATTATAGCACATACGGCCCACTCGAAGAGCGTTTGAGCGCCGATGTGTTTTTCTATATAAACACTTCATACCACCGTTAGGTCTTTTTAGAATCCTCTCCCAGCCTCTTGGCTGTTCTTGGAGAAGCTACTGCTTCTCTCTTCGCTTCCATAAGCCCATGGTGTTGGTTCCCACATCAATTCCTAAAGATTCATCATAATCCAAGGTAATGCTACTTACTTTCATGGTGATATGTATTCCTATCCATGTTTCTTGTAGATTTCCTTAGGATTTATGTTATGTATCTTACCTAGCTATTACATGCCTTTATTTTCATTAGTTCTTGCATCCATATCATTTGGTTTGAGGATTCCATTGTAGCAACCGTAGGTTTTGAGACTCGTGTTAGTTTCAACATCCTAGTCTCGGTTGTGTTGCTGTGTAGTAAATTGAGACCGTGTGACTTGTGATAGTTTCACACTATTGCCTCTTAGCTTGGTAGTTTCGGGGAAACCTCCGATGTTACCACCCTTCTATGTGCCGTAGTTCTTACGTTTCTTAGGATTGGTAACTAGACCATAGTTGGAGCTATAACCACAAGTGCCCTTATCTTAGCGGTCATTAGGTGTCATCTTGGTTATCATATTTCTTTCATCATTCCCACCACTTCCACTGCATTGTGCTTGAACGCACACCTGGCCGAGGTATCTCGGAGCCCTCTTTGATAGGGAGATCGGGACTAGTTCCCATAGACCATATGCTACACACGAGCTCCATTCGAATTGAGTATGGTCATACTCATAGAACATTGGAGGGGGAGCTACGTGACTTTGGAGTCAAGAAGGGGCTCGTGGCTGAGCTCTCAAGTTAGAAGATAGGTGTTTCCATCGGGAGTTATGGGTGTTCCCTAGTCTGCCTATCTTGTAAACCTTTTGGCTTATAGTACATAGTTTTCACCATGTGTCGGTGTTGTGGTTTTCATCCCGGGGAACTTCCCTAGAGTTTCCACGTATATCGTGCATTCTTATGGTTGTTGGATGTTTATAGCTTTTTATAGCTTTATACCGATGTTATAGTTATTAACCTTAACTTGCTATCATGTTAGGTTAGATAATTATTAATTAAAAATAAAAAATTTAATTTATTAACTCCTAACTTATTCACCTCGCCTATAGGTTAGTTTATCGATTCC
>JAULLD010433199.1:0-10396 GCA_035668095.1 Sarracenia minor
CTTTTCGCGGATGAAATGGTAATCAACTTCAATATGTTTAGTCTTGGCATGAAAAACTGGATTAGATGCCAAAGCAATAGCAGACAAATTATCACAAAATACCAAAGGTGGGGAAGATAAAGTGATAGCTAAATCAGAAAAAATCTGTTATAACCAAACCAATTCTGCAGTAGTATGAGCTAAAGATCTGTATTCAGCCTCGGTACTGGATCGGGCTACCGTTTGCTGCTTTTTAGCACTCCAAGACACAATATTAGAACCAATAAAAATACAGAAACCACTAGTAGAACGTCTATCAGTTGAATCACCAGCCCAATCAGCATCACAATAAGCAATAACAGAAAATGCAGCAGGTGTAAAATGTAAACCTTGATATAAAGACCCCTTGACATATCTAAGAATCCTTTTTACTGCAGCAAAATTACCCTCAGTAGGTTGATGCCTAGACTGGCATACAGAATTAACAGCGTGAGAGATTTTTGGTTTAGTTAAGGTGGGATACTGTAAAAAGCCCACAATACTACGTTAGAAATTCACATCGGAAAAATGGACAGACATATCAGGAAAAATAGATGGTTTGACCGAAGCACGAGAAGGAGAAGACTGATAGTCCAACATGCCAACTTTATTGAGAATTTCAGTAGCATACTTGGTTTGGGTCAAATATAATCCAGTAGCATCTCTATGGACTTCCATTCCCAAAAAATAGTGTAAATCATCCAAATCTTTCAAAGCAAACTTTGATTTTAATTTGTCTAAAATATCATCAATAAATTTCGAATCATTACCCGTGACAATAATATCATCCACATAAATCAGAACATAAACTTTATGGACAGATTTATAGTAAAGAAACAGAGAGATATCCGCAAGACTGTTTTGAAACCCAAGTTGTATCAAATAAAAAGGAAATAGAGCATACCAAGCCCTTGGAGCTTGTCTCAATCCATACAAAGCTTTGGATAATTTGCAAACATATGAAGCACGATTAGGATCAACATAACCCGGAGGCTGTTTCATATACACTTGTTCATCCAAAAGACCATGAAGAAAGGCATTAGACACATCCAATTGACGAAGAGACCAACCATATTGGATAGCAACAGAATGAACAACCCAAAATGTAGGTTGTTTAACCCCCGGAGTAAAGGTTACATTAAAATCCAATCCCTCAGTTTGTTGATTGCCTCTATCAACTAGCCTATCTTTATATCTAACAACAGTACCATCCGAATGCCGTTTAATTTTATAAATCCAGTGACAACCAATGATATTGGCATTGGAAGGTGGAGGAATCAATGACCAAGTATTTTACTGCAAAAGTGCATCATATTCGGCAGCCATAGCTTGTTGCCAAACATGAGACTTTGCAGCTTGAGAATATGATTTGGGTTCCACTAAATCAGGTTCAGATTTAGATACAATTAAAGACATGGGAATCTTGGGTTTAACAATACCTCTTTTAGATCGTGTGACCATAGGATGAACAGATGTGATAACATGATTTGGCTAAGTAACAGTACCAAAAACAGCATCTAAATTTTCAGTATTATCAACAACAGAAGTACCAACATCACAGCTAGAAGTATGTGCAGATCGGATTGGTTCAGATAAGGCATCATTACCAGTATTGTGTTCAAAAAATTCATCATTACATGCAGCAATATTAGTATCACCAACATGACTAGTACTAGGAACAGTGTCATGAGCATTACCAATATGCCTATGCTGAAAATTTGCATCAACACCAACATCATTGGGATCATTGTTATTCACTACAGTGGTGTCACCAGAAACAGGAACTGAGACATGAAGCTGTCCTTACAAAAACTTTGTCCAAAGAGATGCAGATATATCAGAATCACTAACTGGCTGATCACTCAAAGGCTTGTACAGAAACTCAGTCTCAAGGAATTTGACATGACGAGAAATGGGTTCAAGACACCGATATCCTTTTGAAGTGGTACAATAACCCAGAAAAACACATGGACTAGACTTAGGAGAAAATTTATTTTGAGTATACGGTTTCAGCCATGGAAAACACAAACACCCAAAAGGTTGAAGGGAGAAATAATCAGGTTCTTGAGCAAAAAGAACTTGATAGGGAATTTTAAATTCAATAGCAGAATGCGGAAGCCTATTAATGAGATACACCTAAGTGAAAAGAGCTTCAAGCCAAAAAGAAACAGGCATAGTAGCTTGATGTAACAAAGTCAAGGTAGTTTCAATAAGATGCCTGTGTTGTCGTTCAGCACGACCATTTTGTTCAGGTGTGTAGGGACATGTGGTTTGATGAATAATACCACAGGATTTGAACAAATTTGGGACAAATTGATTAACAAATTCACCTCCATTATCAGATCGAACCACTTTAACACACTTGGAAAATTGGGTTCTAACATATTGAATGAAATTTTGAATCATTTGTTTCACATCAGACTTGTAATGCAATGGAAATAACCAAACATAACAACTAAAATCATCAACAATAACAAGATAATATCTGAAACCCTGAAACGAAGGAACATGGAAAGGTCCCCAAACATCCATATGAATAAGATCAAAAGGAGCATTGGTCACAGCACTAGAGACTGGAAAGGATTATTTGTGGCTTTTAGTCACATTACAAGACCAACAATCAACATTACTTGACAAAGAAACATGTAATTTGTACTGTTGAACCAATTTACAAAGAGCAGAAACATTTGGATGTCCAAGTTTGTGATGCCAACTATGGGAAGGATTAGAACTAATGAGAGCTGTGGAACGAGTTCCAGAATCAATACATGGCTGAATAGGATAAAAACCCTGATGACAGGGTCTCTGATGTAGGATCTGATTTGTCAACTTGTCTTGAATGACAAAATCATGTTGATCAAATATTAGTTTATAATTATTATCAATTGTAAACTTATGGACTGACAGCAAATTATGAGTGATATTTGGAACATGAAGGACATTTTCAAGGCAAAATTTGGAAAAACATGTAGATAAACTACCCTTACCTGAGTGGGATATGGGCAGAGATGAACCATTACCCACAACACCTTCATTACCAGGACATGACTTTTGAAAAGACAGATTGGAAAGATCACTAGTGATATGATTTGTGGCACCAGTATCAAAATACCAATTGGTATTAGAAGCTTGACCAGACTGTTGATATCTAGAATGTTTTGAAATAGAGGTAGGAAAAGATGAACTCTGAGTGAATAATGCTTGAGGCATCTGTGGTCTTTGAACTAAGGGAAACATCTGTTGATCTTGACAAAACTGAGGAATTTGATATTGAAGATTTAGACGATGACAACACTCTGGCAAAGTGATTTGTTACACCACATATTTGACATACAACTCTAGTATAATTTTCAGATCTGTTATTGTTTCTTGGTCTCAAATTGGGAATACTCTGAAACTTATTTTGAGAACTCTGATTCTGAAACTTTTGTGTTTGAAAATTCGGAGTTTGAAAACTCTGATATTGACAAGAAGACACGAACATAGGAGAAAAACATTGAACTTGTTGTCTGTGGAAATTGAACTGGTGATTAAGACATCATAGAAATACCGAAATTGAGACTTACTTTCAAACTGTTGAATATAGCTTAGAAAATCATCACATCAGTTTAAATTTGAATTAGCAAGTAATTAGGAGATCATACCCATTGATGGCAAATGAAACACAGCAATATGTTTGGCAGCAAAGGTTTACCTTTTCTTTTTAGCAAGCGCAGAAAAGCAATATGGGTCTTTGAACCGGAGCTTTGAACTAGCAACAAAGCTTGAACCAACAATAAAGCTTGGACTGTAGTCAGAACAGTGAACCGAACTAGGAACAGAACAAGAACCGGAACAGAACTTTGAACCAAAAATTTGAACTGGAAAGTTAAAACAAAAATTTGAACCGGGAAACTTGAATCGAAAATTTGACCCGTGAAGTCGAACCGGAAAGTTGAACTAGGATGTTGAACCGACCAGGCCAACGGAGGTCCAAACCAGAACTGATTCTCTGAACCGAACCAGACCAACCGTGGATCTGAACCAGAATTAATGCTCCGAACCGAACCGAACAGACCAACCGGGGCTCCGAACCAGAACCGAAAAGAAGATCCGAACCCGAAACCTTCAAACCCGGAACCTTCAACCCGAATGAAGAGCAGAAACCCTACTTTGTAGATCTTTATTATCGATCTACCAAATCAACGAAGCCAAGTAAATCATCAATCTATAATCTGAAGATTGATGTAAAACACCACAACAAATCCGAACGATCGAGTCGAAATCGAAGAAAACCAGGAGTTAGGAACTTGAAGAACATATGAACCCTAGATTGCAAAAATCGACCTCAAACAACTGAGAAAATGTTAGATCTGAGACTTCTTTGAGTGAGAAAAAATATCAATATGATAAAAAAACACCAAATCCGAACATCCAAATTTTCAGATCCACAAATTTATATAAGAACTGAAACGAAAAACCTTGATCTATGAGTATTAGATCGAATGTATTACAGATCTAGACGAGAAATAACCAAATCCAAACAAAAAATGAACAAGATGAAAATGACGAACCAAGATCTTAACATAAAAATCAAAATCGCACTATAAACTCACGAATCGACAAAAAATATGGATCGACGAGAGCTCGGTTGAGCATCAATTGCTCTGATACCATGTAGAAAATCACAAACTGTACATTTCTCACACTCACAGATCCAAAGATTGAAAGAAAAATTATATATACATCAATGTTCTTGAGAGAGCAATTACAGAATCAAATTCTAGAGAGAGAAAGCAAATTTATGAAAATGAGAGCTTAACCCTAAACACCCAATATCTTCGTTTGTTACACACAGAGACCAAAACCACACAAAACGACGTTGTCGTTTACCCAGGACAAGCCCAAAATGAAAATGCAAGCCCAAATCAACTTACAAACAGTCCAATACAAACAGCCCAATATAACTGAAACCAAAACACAAATAACCCAAAACACATAGCCTAAAACAACTGATGAGCTAAACTAATACAGCTGAAACCAACCAAATTAAAAACAAAATACAAAAATACAAACTTACAATCCATAAAATTACACGTTACCAGAATACAAAATCACCCATTAATGAGCTACTCTAACAATTCCTAATGATAGAACAAAAAGGAGCTAGACGCTAAGAATACAAGGATACTCCAACCGAGTGGTGAAGTAGTGGACGAGAGTTTGGCTCAGAGGAAGTCACTTGGCAACCTACAGGATAGTGGTGCAGAGGTTACTTAAAATTCGATGAAGTTAAATTCGATCATATTAAATTAGATGTGATTAGTAACAACTACAACTACTATTACAGTAAGAAGGAAGAAGGAATAAGGAAGAAGGAAGAAGGAGCCAACTTCCCTACTCTAAGGGTTGTCCTGATTACTCTGCATAAGACTGGCAATCCCCAATCATCACGGCATTTTCCCCTTGTAAGCTTAATTTCCAAATTAATGTTCGAAATGGGAGATTTAAAATTTAATTCTCACTCTACGTGAAAATACCATTTCAATTAACGCTTTTGGTAAAACTATTTTGGTTAATTTGTTTAATTTTACAAAAAAAAAAACGTTATTACAAATGACGCTTTCAAGAACTTCAACAGAACTCGTCATTTTGTTTGATGCTTTATAGAAATTATAAAGAAAGTATCAATTTACTTGATGTTTTAGAGTATTTCTACGGAACACGTTAATTTGTTTGACATTTTTACCAATTTTCAAAGATAGCGTCATTTGTAATGGCTATTTTCAAATTTCTAAAAATAGCATCAATTTTAAAAATGTTTTATTTACTTGTATAAATGTCATCGAGTGTTTATAAAAACACTCGGTACTTTTAATTTTCTATATCGGCCATTTTCTCTCCAAAACGCAAACAACTCTTTCTCTTCATTGCATTCGATCCAAACCCTAGATTCATCTTCAAAAGCAGATTCATCCGAAACTCACCCAGTTCGTTTGCTCCTTCAAAACGAGATTCAAAACCAGTTCATCGTTCGCATTTGCTGGTACATAAATATATATAAACATCCTTTATTGTTTTACGTAAATGCGTATACATGTTTAGTGTATGTTCTATGTTCTATGTTCTATGTTCTATGTATCAAGAGTGTTGATTTCTAATTTCTCAATTCGATTGTTAGGGTTTTCAATTCTACCAATTTCTCAATTTCTCAATTTTTTTCGTTTGTTTCCTTAAAATTAGTGGTAGAGCCATTGAAATGCACATTTCCTTAAAATCAGTGATAATAATCGATTCGGAATTTCTTAAAATTGATTGAAACGTACATTTTCAGACTACAATTAACATATCACTGCTATGTTGTTCTTAATCCCCTCCTCTTTTTTACTTTTTTTAATTTTTATTCTGTCCCTTTTGGCTTTGGTATTGTGAATTCCGGAATTTTTGTTTTGTTTTTTGCCCAATAAATTATTGGCCGGGCCAAAAATTTATTCAGAATGGTATGATGTCGATTGAATTTTTGTTTTGTTTGATGGCTTCAATATTGTATCAGAGTATCATTAATAAATCAATATAAATCATTAACAACATGAATATTGTTATGCAATTATACCAATTCAATAATACACATATCGCCATAGAAGGCCAAACAATCCATTATACAAGTTTTGGTTCGCTACCAACCTGACCCGAAAAATTGAAAGCTAGGAATTTTGAATCAAATGTGTTTTTCAAGCTATATCATCCTGAAGTCATAATTATTCTAAAGTGAAGATTGTTTCATTGACCAATATTATTCAAAAAGAGGTAGAAAATCATGTCCACAATATCTAAGAGTAATACAAAATCACATGTTGACATATGATACATTAGTCTACTCCTATAAAAACCTCAAAAGACATCCCGAGTCAATCAGTAGGTCAAAAATCAGAGGTTGAGTAATCCATAACTAATGTTCAAGAAATCTCAAAGCTACGTAGGACATCAAAGATCGCCATACAATCTTGTTAGTTGATTAGATCCAAATATCTAGCTATTTCAACAACATCCAATAAGAAGAAAGTCTAGAAGGTCACATGTCATGTCCTAACGATCTCATCCATTTCTTTCAACTCATAAAACTTGAAATTATTGTACCAGTCCATTAAACATGGCAAATATACATCATAGAAAATGTTAGCTAAATGTTATCTCGTATAGTATAGATTATATAACAACAAGAGCGAAGATTATAGGAGAACTTTAGGCACAAAAGGGGGCAACATTACCCTTTCCGAGAAAATAACCAACCTACAACTTCTAATTTATCCCTAGGCATGTTAAGTGTCCTGAATCATTTCATGTCTTCCTTTCTCCTTCTAGATCCATACATGGGAACGCACAACAAATGGGAGCCCTAAGACGCCCAAAACCAGTGGTATACCCACGTAAATTTGTCACTTCGTTCATTTTTGTTTGTTTTGGGCCTCTCTTGATGACAAGTGCGTAAAAATTAAGCGCAACAAATTGTACATTAGGTGATGAGTGACTAGTTTCTCCAATTATTACGGTCAACCTAGGCCTTCGTGATTCCCATAAAAGCTAACATCAAGCTTCTAACTTATATGAAGTAAAAGTCAACCCTTCCATGAAAATATGTATATCAAAACAATCAGAATCATGGAGTTCTTAAGTATTTTATAAAATGAATGAACATGATAGATGAACAAGAAATAAATCTAGTTTCTTCAATTTCCTTTCATCTTTTCCGACTCAATAAATCCCACCAATGCTCACACAGCCAAAATGTATATTGTTAATTTATTCAGTCTCTCTTATAAATTTTATTTACATTATATTGTTAGGCTTTTGCATTATATTGTTAAACTTTTGCATCTACGTTAAATGTTATTTACATTGCTCTGTTGCTTGAATATCTTTGTAAGACTTAAGATGGCTGCTATGTTACATGACGAGGAGCCTCAACTAGTGCCCCTCTAGATCCTTTCGTACAGAGCTACTGACCTGTGGGATGACGAGGTTAGTATTAATAACCTGATTCATTTTATTTTATTTAATGATTTAATTTTAAATCAAAAAGAATTTTGGATAACCTGTTTTTGACCTGAATTTTTTTTTTCTCGGATAAAAGAAATATTTTATTTTTACCTCAGTGGGTATTTTCTTTTATCGGTTAACACAATTTCATTGTTAAACGTCTGGGACATATTTGGTTTAAATCAAAGGTTTTTGTAAAAATATATATGTTTTTACTTTTTACAAATCTTTCTAAAAAAAACATAAAATAAAATAACCAAAAAAAAAACAAAAAACAAAACCTTTACTTGGTTTCGGTCGCGCACACAGTGGCGAGAGAGAGGAAGAGAGGGTTCGAGAGAGAGATCGGGGAAGAGAGGGAGGAAGACGACCGGAGGAGGGGACCACCGGCCACCACCACATGCGCCGACCACCTCTGGACCATCACCTGCCGCCGTCGATCGCCAGAGAGGGAGAAAAACAGAACCAGAAAAACCGAAACAGGGGACACCGACTACCGGAGCTTCCGACGTTCGATTTGACCTCGATTCGGTTTGGTTTCTTGCATTTTCTTCACAAAGGTAGGTTTTTAGGTATTTTAAACAACTCTACTGATATAAATTATATTTCTATCAAATTGTTGATGATGAATCGAAATCCCTAGGCCGTAAGTCCCGTTTTGGCCGAATGTTGATTTTTTTTGTTCTTTTTGTTTGAATTTTGAGACTAGCTACTAGATCTTGCTATAAATTGTTTTGATAATTATTTTTAGCTTGCTTAAGATGCTATAGCTTGATCGATTTTTCGATTTGGAGAAACTAGGGTTTCGGTTGGCCTAGATTTGGGGTTTTTGACCAACCTGCTATAATTTTGAGAAATTGACTTTGAATATGTGTAATTTGCACATTGATTAACCTATGTTTCGAATTTGAGAATTTTTGAATCAAGTGTGAATAACCTTTGTTAAGAAGTTAGTAAGTGGGAGTTTCGCCTTTACATTAAGACCCTATGAGATGTTACCGTATTACGATTGTGTGTGTCGATTAGTCTATGGACTGTGTTTGAGAACTTTTGGATAGATGGATCAACCCCCCGTTAAGTAATTAATAAGTTAGAAGTTGAGAATTTACTTTTATGCTAAAAACGTGTAATTTGTAGTTACCCTTGCCCTCCGTTGAGAGTTTATGATCATATTGAATGTTGTTAGCAATTTTCTGGCTTAGGTCATAAGGTATTATACCTAGACCAAGTTACGGTTCTTGAAGCATATTTAGGCGAACACTTGGTGATGGTTTATATACTTAAGCTTGTACCCCTTCGTGTGTGAGCTTAGGCAACTCCACGTGTGGATGTAGAATTAAAATTCCGGTTGAGGCAGTTTATAATTCTTAAGCTCCTTTACATATAGCCTGTGGACTTGTGGTTAAACCTAAACTCATGGAGATATAATTATATGTTGTGTTTAAGTTTCGTAACGTAGTGCGACCCTTAGGCTCCTCTCATGGCCTATGTTCTCGGAGTTTGGGGTATGCTATGGATACTGCTAGGAATGATTAAATAAGATAAATCGACGTAGTATACAAAAGATTAGTGCTTGGTTAGTGCACATGAGATTCCTAGGCTCTCCTTGTTATTGCCTAACAGTTGGAGTTCTAGATATATCGTAAAGTGTTGTTTGAAGTACTCGGTTACGTTTAAGTTCCATTTCTAATAGCCTATATATATATATTTTTTTTTTGTGAACTCTAACCCCTGCGATACTTGAGTTAAGTTGGGTAGCTTAATCCTTTGAAACTTATATTAGTCACACAGAGTAAGATGCAATTTGACTCCAACCCATGGAAATGTGCGTACATTTTGTTGGACTACAGTTGGGGCCCTTGTAGATCCTTGGGCTTACATGTGTTAGCCTTGGTGGTTGGTGGTTAAGTTATGTGATAGAATGATGATTATTTGGATTTCTTAGAAAAGCCTATGCATTGGATTGTAGGCCCATAAGGTTACTTGAGATGATTAAGGAATTTTTAGCTAACACACTTTAGCTTTGATTTCGGAAATCAAGTGTGTGATTGAACTTGCATAGGCTCCTTTATAATAGCCTATTCGCCGATATTGTTGTGTCGGTTGTGCCACTATCATAAACACCATGTATCGGTTTAGATCCCAGTTAGATGATCTCCGTAGACACCTTTGCACTTCATGTTTTCGAGTACTTGTGTGTAGATCTTAGTGATCTGTTGGAGCACATAGCTTGTGTCTTTGTGCTGGATGTTTATGATTATAGTGTATGGTGATTATATTCACCTGTTTGGGTTGTAAGAACCCTGTTGAGATTAAGGCAGTTATGGCCTGGATTTTGTGATGTTAGGTTCACTATTTGTGT
>JAULLD010433310.1:0-10379 GCA_035668095.1 Sarracenia minor
CCGATAAGGAGCAAGCAAGAAAGGTTGACCAGCCCCTGAGAAGGAGAGATGAACCCAGGATCGACCGCTTCACGCCACTCAACTCCCCACTGGTGCATGTGCTTATGCACATACGGAGAGACCCGGCGGTCAGATGGCCCGGGAAGTTGAATAGTAATCCGCAGAGGTGATCTAAGAACAAATACTGTGAGTTCCACCAAGACCATGGACATGATACGGAGAGTTACTTCGACCTCAAGAAGGAGGTAGAAAGATTAATCAAGAACGTAAAGCTCGACCAATTCTTGGCCGACCAACCACGGCGTAACAACGATCGCCACGAGGGCCAGGGACTGCACGATGCCGACCTGAAAAACCCAGGGCCGAAAGATAGAGAACAAGGAAGGGAAGCCCAACACCTCGAAATAAGGATGATCTCTGGAGGTTTCGCAGGTTGAGGTACGACCAACTCGGCCCGCAAGGCCCACACCAAGAGACTATGGATGGACCAGGAACAGCCCAGTCATCAGGCTCCCCAGGCCAGAGACCTACTAGCGAGGGCTTACAAGTTAACCTTCTCCGACGAGGACGATCGGGCGGTACAATAACCTCATGATGACCCCATAGTCATCAGCGCCCTAATTAGTAATGCCATAGCCAAAAGAGTGCTGGTGGACACGGGAAGCTCGACTGACGTTCTATTTGCAGAGGTGTTCGACAAGATGAGCATTGGACGCGATAAGCTCACGCCATTTACCACCCCCCTCACGGGCTTCACGGGAGAGAAGGTATATCCTCTGGGGACCGCCCAGCTGCCAGTCACTCTGGGAGATGGACAAGTCAAAGTCACCCACATGCTGACGTTCCTAGTGGTCGAAACCCCCTTGGCCTACAACGCCATTTTGGGTCGAACGGCCCTAAACCGGTTCCTAGTAGCGCCATCAACTTATCATCCCATCCTCAAGTTTCCAGGAGAAGAGGGAAAGGGCTATTCAAAGGGAGACCAGCTATCTACTCGCGAATGCTACGTCACTTCCATAAAAGAAAGGGGCAACACATCGTCCAGTCGGTAACAACCTTATACCGAAAGAAGACTGCTGCATGCAAGTTATATCCACTGTTAAATTTTTTCTTTTTCCACTTCTCATGCATGTAATGGCCGAAAGCCTCCCCCAACCTTTTTTATATATTGCAAGTACTACTATCTGTTTTCCAAACGTGTGTTGATCCGAATGAACTACACTCGCCCAAATAAATGAGTCCAATAATGAAGACCTACTGCGCCTACGAGCGGGGGCTGAGAGCGAGATCTCTCTGCCCGGGATACCAACCCCAGTAGCCACCCGATCTAATGCTCCTACGGTCAGGGACTCAGAGCGAGATCTCTCCTAGGGATGCCAGCCCCAGTAGCCCGAAGACCTACTGCGCCTACGGGCGGGGGCTGAGAACGAGATCTCTCCCCAGGATGCTAGTCCCAGTAGCCCGAAGACCTACTGCGCCTATGGGCGGGGGCTGAGAGCGAGATATCTCTCCCCAGGATACCAACCCCAGTAGCCACCCGATCTACTGCGCCTATGGGCGGGGGCTGAGAGCGAGACCTCTCCCCGGGATACCAACCCCAGTAGCCAGAAGACCTACTGCGCCTATTGGCGGGGGTTGAGAGCGAGATCTCCCTCCCCGTGATACCAGCCCCAGTAGCCTGAAAAAGATATATGGCACCCATGGCAATGGGCAAGGCGAAGAAAAGATCAGAATCTACTAACAATAATAGACATACTAACACCGAAACACATCATGATAGAGCAGTACAAATAGAGATAAAGAATAAGCGAGCATCCACAAAAAAGCATCGGCCTTTAAAAAAAGAAGAGTTATAGAAGGCACAATTACTACCAAAAAGTGAAAAGCATGTCGTGTATCTAAAGGAAGGAAAAAACATGAAAAGGAACAAAAAGAAAAAGGGGATTAGACTCCATCCCCCCGGGCTCCTGCATATTCGCCCTCGGAACCTCCAACTGTTTCATCTGCCTCTCTACCATGGATGTCACCCTCGGAAGTTGTCACAGCTTCAATTCTAGGCCCCAAAGCAACCACATCTTCAACGGCAATAGGGACAGCAGCGTCCGACTCCATCACTGTCAGATCAACGATCTCAGTCTCATGGCTCGCTGAAGTTTGAACGACCTCAAGGCAGGGGACTCCTAAACCAGGCTGGACTTCCAGAGTGGGGACTCATATACCAGAAGCCTCCACGGTGGGAATTTCCGTGATGGGAAGCCCCGAACCAAGGACTCCCCCCTCCACCACAGTGGTTTTAGGGGCTAAAGGAGGAGTATCATCCTCGGGCTCAATATCATCGAAGTCTAGGTGAGGATACCGCTACTGAGCCAAGTCTCTAAAATCATCAAACCCATGGTCCTAGTACGAACCAATCTGAACCCGGACCTCCTGGCTAGACATATGTTGCTCGATACGCTTAGCCACTTTAACCTCGAAGTCTGTTCGCTCCTTCTCCAATTGTTCCTTCAGCGAAGCAACCAACAGATCCCGGGACTTGAAAGCCTTAACAACAGCATTCCTGTCGTGAACCATCTTGAGAAAGGATTCCGCATTCCTCTTCGCTATTTTTGCAAGGGAGCGGACATGTTGCTTAGAACTCTCAAGTTCGGCGGTCAGAGTCCATACCCTCTGCTGCTCTTGGAGCCAACTATCATGAAAATTGGTCATGTCAAGGACACATTGGTAACCAAGAGCCATAGCCTACAAGACAAGCGGCACACGTAAGAATCAACAAAAGCAAAACCAAACGACAAACACTATAAGGTAACCCCACGGGAAAATGTACCTTGGTCATTTCCTGGAACCACTGATCCATGGCCACCGAGGGTGACTTCCGCTAAAGATCCTCCCGGTCATCAGCAGATAGTGCCCTCTAGAAGAAGGCACGACCAGTGGATCCTTCAACGAACATCGATTTCTGACCAGAGCTCGATGCACCAACAGGGAGACCATAAGTACTGGCCCCAGCTGTGGACGGCCCCGCAGAAGTCTCAATCCGTGTGGGTTCGGGACCCCCTAATTGGGTCGATGACGTTTCGACTTCTTCCCAAGCAATCAAGGATTGCCCAACCTCAGGTCCTTCTCCACGAGGGACAGATCCCTGAGCCGTTGCGCCCTCCAGGAACACTCTCCACCTGGCACTTCCTGGTACGAGAGGGCAGATAACCTGGCCGTCCTGACATATCCGTATCGTCACTCGAGGGAACGCCCCAGACCCCGCTTTCGAGCTACCTGCAAAACAACAAACGTATAAACATATTGAATTACGATAATCAACGCGCGGGGTAAGGGGGAAACAATTAAGGGAAGGCTCACCTGCTGCCTGAGAAGTTCCCTCACCCTCTGTATCACGGAGTAAGCACCGAGTGTCAGGCCCCGATTACGAACCTAATAAATGCTCACTCCAGGTTTCAGGGGTCACAAGGGTGACCCAATCTCGGTACCCATATTTCTGGACTTCCGTCACAGAGGTCTCTTGCTCGAGCGATATCAATGGCGCCTAAGCCCTATCATCCTTACTAAAGAAAGCCCATCTCCTTGGGACACGCTAAGGATGATCTGTGGGAGGTTCCTAAGACTGAAACTCCCAGGCAGGGCTAGAAATGTAGAAAAACCTAGACTTCCAACCCTTGTTGTTCGAAGGTAGGTTCGAGATCAGGACCCGGCCTTCCCTCGCCTGAAAACCAACATAACCTACGGTGACATCCACTGGTTTATAGCACTAGAAAAACTTCTCCACCGTCAAAATTTCCTTTTTTCTGGTCGCCACCTCAAAGAGAATTACACTTCCAACCAGAATCCTCCATGCATTGGGGGCTAACTGACCAGGACACACCCCAAGATGAGCTAACACAGCCCTCACAAAGGGAGGGACCAGAAGATGCAATCCATCTTGGAATGCACCTTCGAAGAAGCACACCTCGCTCGATAACAGCGTACAGGCGCGCTCGTCAGGGCCGGGGACTCTCAGAACAGTGGAGGGTGGAATCTGGTATAGCCTCAGAATCCTGTCAAGGTCATGAAGCTTCATTATCAAAACCTCACGTTTTGCTGAGAATGACCTCAAAACGTGGCCCTCGGGCTCACGAACCGGCACATTACTCGCCGGAGAAACGTCAGAAGGAAAATCACTATGTTTCCCCCTCGAGGGGCGATGAACCAAAAACGTCCCAGAGGAGTCAAGAAAAGCACTCTCCTCCAT
The DNA here is from genome assembly GCA_035668095.1 of Sarracenia minor. Classification (NCBI taxonomy): domain Eukaryota; kingdom Viridiplantae; phylum Streptophyta; class Magnoliopsida; order Ericales; family Sarraceniaceae; genus Sarracenia; species Sarracenia minor. The sequence goes on from JAULLD010433310.1 coordinate 4,241, forward strand.
GGCTGGGTATCCACCAAAGGAAAAATTTTCACTCGACGATGGGACGGAAAGAGATGGTCTATGAACCTCGCAATGACGAAAATCTAGGCACGAAGAGGACGAAGACGGTGACGACTCGGTGTAAGGGTTTCTCTCTAGATAACGAGACTCAATTTCCGAATCACTTGAGATTGCGACGAGGGAACCTCTCCAGAGCATAAAGAAAGGGGGAAACGAGAACAGGACCTAAGCGCAAAGGGAAGAAGAAAAGAAAACGTACCAGAAAACTCGTTTGGCAGTGGAGATCTTTGATTTTCATCGTCTCCTGAAATGGCGGTTACGCTGCCACTACCGGGGTGAGAGTACACATTTTCAACACTTGCACCTCATCATTTGAAATGGACAGCTGGCACAAGAACTCCCTCCAAATGTTGCCTCGCATTTAAAAACTCGGTAAAAGAGGAGGGCAATTAAGTGGATACAATTAAGACGCCCGTTCGTTTCCATGGTCCAATAAAGGAGGGACACCTCACGAGTGGAAAAGGACCCGGTTAAACCCCACGGTTCAGGGTAACGACAGAACGAGCCCGATAACACATAGTTGAAGTTAGTATTCCCGAGCTCCTCCCGACCAACGATTTGGAAACCCTAGGAATAGGGGACTACTGATGGGAGAGGCTCAAATTTAATACAAGAGCATAAATACAAAGCCAAAACCATAATGTCCCGAGCGATGACCGGACCGAATATTCTCGATCGCACCCAGCCTACGCCCGAATACGATCCAGAATAGGGGACTACTGATGGGTATGGATAAAATACCCCTAACATGGCCCTAAGGGATCAGCCCAAACTCATAGAGGAGAGACCTAGATCCGGGCCAGCCCAATCCAATTAGCAATGACCCAACGGGGCGACATGGATAGACGTACTCAGCAAACCGACTGGTCCTCACAAAAAAATCAACCAAGATAGAACCGACCTGTGGTATGAGGTACATACGTGGAAACATATAGCCTGAACGTATGAGGTACATACGTGGAAACGTTGAAATGAAAAGTTTTACAGAAACTATTATAAATGTTCAAACATGCTATCTCAATGTACAAAGTCTTAAACAAAAGTACAAACATGTAAAAAGGGTCCTCCAAGGTATCCAGGTGCAACTGCAGCTCAGTTCGTGATACCTTTACCTAAATCACCTGCGTGTTGTCAAAGACAACGTGAGCCCACGGCTCATAGAAAACAAGCTATGTAAGAACTAAATATGCTTCTAAGGATGGCATGTAATTTGGTAAAAATGCAAATAATTATACAAACATCTATAGCTATAACATTACAAAAAATAAAGAAAACAATATAGTTTTCAAGTCATGGGGAATCATCCACGTGCAAAGGGATTGGAAAGATGTATAACTCCACACCTATCGTCACACGAGGCTACCCCGAAGCACCTACACCAACATCTCCAAACCCCCACACCTAGCTATCCACGATAGCAAAACCGGACCTCTAGGTCACTAATCACAGGCACCGAGATTATATGGTTGTCAATAAGACATCAAGACCATAAGATAGCCAATCACAGCATCGAATCTAATCTGTACTCCACACCAAACCCATAACATCAACACCCCTCTTATCATAACCTCCCATAATGACACTACTATAATATGTAATTTATTGGGATAGCAACCAGTGGTAAAACAACAAAACTGCATCAGAAGCCAAGATGATTCACAGTAACCAAGAAAATATGGGAACCATAAGTGCTGCAACAACCACAGGTGTATAACCAGAACCAAGATATTACGATAGGTATCAATGACAAACGTATCCAAAGATATTCCAGTAACAACTATGAATGATATACAGAAAACACTGATGTATATCTAAACAATAAACGCAATTGCAACAATAACAGGAATAAAGGCTTAGTCCGCATTGTCCTATATTCAAATAGGCTGTAATTACCATAGCTCCTAACGTAAACATGAATTAGGAGAGGTTGATCTAAAACATAAGTTTGAAAAGGTTTTTGAATTTACATTGAATAATAAGTTTGTCAAAATCCAATGTCATACATAAAGGGTTATGATTCATTCGTTAAATTCAGCTAGCGTGCCATCCACCCAAAAACCGTTTAAGATCCCAAAAGTCCCAATTTGAACCGTAAAGCCCTTTCCTCATCAATTTCATGAAAAGTTAATTGGTTTTAAGGAATAACCACTCGAAAACCCAATTTTTCCCAAAACCCCATTAATGCCCAAATCTCACCCAAAATTGTTTGTACATGATTATTGCTACGACCGTCCATTTTACGAACCAAAAACACCAGTAAGTGACAATCTCGATACATATCAAGGAAAAGAAAACACTTTTCAAAAATCGACTTTTTAGGCCCGTTAAAAGTCGGTATCTATGAATCTCGCATTGTACATATTTTGAGCAATAAACATGCTAATCAAAAAATGAAAAGAAGCAAATGTTCAAGTTATGATAAGCATCTAGAAAATGTTTCCAAAAGCCCTAAGTTTCGGATCCCGCAATATAGGATATAAGCGAGAAAAACACAGAATCTAGCATTTTCACCACAAATACTGGAAATTAACCTTACATATATCATGAAAAGTTTAAGAGTAGGTTGATTCCAAACTCCCACGATGGTCCAAGAAGGAAAATACTAAAACCACGGTGGTCCGAAATGGTGAAAACAAAAATAGGTCTAGTGAACGCATAGCCCTCGTCCTCCTAATTGGCATACAGTGCCGAAATCCAACCCAAAGCTCCCAAAACCAAGGAATCTCAAGCCCTAGATGCTCCAGCAAGGTTCTAGAGAGAAGGGAGAGCACAAAGACATAAAAAGTTATGCCAAACATCAAATAACCCGTATCTTATAACAAGATGAATTAAAGGGGACTGCTCGAGCGGTCTGTAAGTCGCTCGAGCGACCATCAGCTGGGGTTGAGGCTCGAAAAATTATGCCAAAAAGTTTGAGTTTCGATCCGAATGTCATTAAACATTCCCAGATAACACATAAAGACCTAACCCTCAAAACCATAAAGGGTTAAACCCAGAACCCATAAGAAATGAATCCAAATTTAAAATACCGTAAATGAACAAATACTTTCATCTTAGAAATGGAACCTTCAAACCGAATGCAGAACGTATGAAAAAGTATAAACGTATAAACAAGGGTCAGACCCTCACAGCATAACCCCTTAAAAAGGATTTCGTCCCCAAAATCAAATGTACCTTAAGAAGAGAATAACTCCGGATGCCTAGCATGAACCTCATCCTCGTGCTCTCAAGTGGCCTCCTCCGCACTGTGATGAAGCCACAAAACCTTCACAAGAGGTATGGTCTTACCCCGAAGAACCTACTCCTGTGTGTTAAGAATCCTCAATGGTATGAGATGGATCGGGCTGGTACTTCCTCCGTAAGGATATGTGGAACACATTGTGCACGAACGATAAGCTAGGAGGTAAAGAAAGCCTATACACAACCTTTCCTACCCTCTCCTCAATTTGAAAGTGATGTGAACCCGTAAGGATTGAACTCCCTTGAACCCACGAACAATTTGAAATAAAATCCAAGAAAGTCAAAATCAAGTCAAGGAAGAAATCTTGACCCGTTGAACTCTTGTTTCAAGAACCAAGATTATAGTTTGGACGCCATAATCAAGAATCCCTGATAAGTCCTTTTGTTCACTCAAGAACCAAAAGAGAAACTTCCTCACATCAAAATTATACTGCACTTTATTCAATGCTTAAAATAATACATGGAGGCTCCTTTATATAGGAGATGGAAGGAATAATTTCTTTATTTCTAAGCGATGTGGGACAACATGTGCTAACCCCAAAACTAATCCTAATTAGGCCAAAACATGGGCTGGCCGGATTTATTTAAGCCCATTGCCTAAACTATCTTTATAATAATTAAAAAAAAACCTACAACTTAAATAGTCCAAATCACCCATAAGCATGAATATTGAATCCAAAACATTATCTTATGCTTCTCTCTATAGCTTGTATCCCATGAAGTGGAATAGGTTCTTCTTCTTGTGATCCCAACTTAAACGGTGGATTCTTGTATAATAAATTGGCATGCTCGGTTCATACAGATTGCACAAATCCTTGCATCGTGTCCTTGATCTTCTTTGCTCCTGATCTTGTGATTGGCCCTTCTAGAACTTGCAACGGATCTTTATGACTCTGTCCACCATCTCTGAGACTACATTGATTCCCATCATTCCCCCTCTCTTCAAAAGGATTCGAACTCGAATCGTCACCTACATCAAAAGGAGTAATATCAGAAACATTGAAAGTAACAGAAACATTATACTTACTTGGTAAATAAAGTATGTAGGCATTGTCACTGATTCGTTTAAGCACTTGAAATGGACCATCTCCTCGGGCCAGCAACTTAGAATGTCTTTGTACTGGAAACATTTCTTTCCTCATGTGTAACCACACCCAATCACCAGGCTAAAAAATGATCATGACAAAACCTTAGAAAACAGGCTTATCGATGCAGAAGGTACACTTTTTGAGGTTAGCATATAACTTCACCTTTCTAAGCACAACCAAAACCAATTGCAAATGAGAAACACGATCATGCAAACTCTTGCTATAAATCAAAATATCATCAAAATAAACAACAATGAATTTTCCAATGAAAGTACACAAAACATGATTCATTAGGTGCATGAAAGTACTAGGTGCATTAGTTAACCCAAAAGGCATAACTAACCACTCATACAATCCATATTTAGTTTTGAATGCTGTCTTACATTCATCACCTTCTTTCATCCTAATTTGATGATATCCGCTTTTAAGATCAATTTCAGAAAAGACATAAGAACCATGCAGCTCATCTAACATGCCATTTAAGTGAGGAATAGGGTGTCTATACTTTACCGTTATGTGGTTGATTGCTCTACAATCAACATACATCCTCCATGTCCCATCCTTCTTAGGAACTAGAAACACCGGAACTGCACACAGACTCATGTTTTCTCTCACTTATCCCTTCACCGTCATTTCTTTAACTTGCCTTTGAAGTTCCTTCGTCTCCTCCAGATTGCTCCTATATGCTGGTCGGTTCAGAAATGATGCATCGGGGATGAAATCGATTTGATGTTCAATCCATTGGATTAGTGGTAAATCATGTGACACCTCCTTGGCAAATACATTCTCAAACTCCTGCAAGGGAAAAACAACAACAATAGGCAAAGACAAATTAAGCTAGTTAGTTTTTAAAAGAGCCTCCTAGTACATGAGTACAGTCATCGGCTGCTTGAAAATCAATGCTCTTTTAACCACACTTCTCTCAGTTTTTACCTCCTTGGCTAAACTCTTCTCTTTCTTTTCTTCCTCTACAAATTCATTCTCTCCTCTTCTCTCTAAAGCCTCACTCTTCTTGTCACTCTCATTCTTTTGTTTTCTCAAATTCTTTTGATCACTCAAATTTTGTAATCTCACTTGATCCTCATAGACCTGTTTTGGTGTCATCGGAACTAGATTGATGGTTCTTTGATTAAACGTGAAAGAGCTCTCTTCAATCTTTGGGTAACTCAACCTCCAACTAGAAGCTTCTTGAGCTGGTCGTGGTCGTGTACCATCCCTCTTGAGTTGCCTCTCCACCTTGATCGCCATATGTACCAAATCTTCCAATTTAACATAGTGGTGTATCTCGATCATGTTATCAATCTCTCTATTTAAACCATTCAAAAATCTGGTCATTGTCACCTCTCGATCCTCCTCCACATTGGCTCTAATCATAGCCACCTCCATCTCCTTATAGTACTCATTAACGCTTTGGCTACCTTGATAAAGGCCTTAAACCATTAGGTAGAGATCCTTATTGTAGTGACTTAGCACAAATCGTCTTCTCATTACTGTCTTCATAACATCCTATGTTTCAATAGGTCGTGTTAGGGATGTATACTTAAAAACCATTCTTTTGGGTATTTTACCATCCGGGATCCCAGAAATATTAATGAGAATATATTGAGAGGTTATGTATACTCGGTTTCGTATACATTGTATGATATATGTATACATTGTCCGTATATCCTATCCAGTATTTGACTCGTCGCCTGAAGCGGGGAAGATCGGGTCAAAGGTTCTGACAGATATACAAGGGGCTCACGACCGCA
>JAULLD010433418.1:0-10375 GCA_035668095.1 Sarracenia minor
TGCTTTGAACCAAACTCTCCTAACTCATGCCTATATTAGGAGTTTCAACCATTGCTACTTACTTGAGTACTAGCATAGTTTCAGACTAGGCCTTTATTCTTGTTACAGTTTTGGTTGTTATTACTGTGTATCGGTGGTTCTGTTGCACCATCGATAGTTATAACTATGATATCTTTGGTTCCATTATGCCATTGGTAGTTAATGTAGTATCTTGAATCTTATCATTCCTTTGATGGTTATTACAACATCTACGGCTCTATTGTATCCTACTTGTTGTTGAAATACTCTTGGCCTTTATATCATGAGATTCTTATATGCATCACAGTTGTTTAGTATTGGTTGTTGCCACATTACACTTGATTACTTGTTATAGTTGTGTTGTTATGGGAGTTGATAGTAAAGGGGGTAGATATTGTAGGAGTTTCATGAAACGGATGACATTCTCTGTATATATGTTCCATGATCCTGATTGAGTGAGTGACATATTGATTGGATTTTAGCCATCGCTGATGGTTGTGTGTGGAGGTTGGGAGATGTTGGTGTAGCTGTTTTTGGGGTAACCTTGTAAGATGTTAAATCGAGGTTATACATGTTCTATGTTTCCTCATACTTATTGATATTCCTGCTTTACTTATGAACTAAACTGTTTCCTTTATTTGGCAATGCGATATATACTTATGTTCAACTAAATGCCTTTACTTTATGTCAAACTATATGTATTTTCATATCGCATGTCTCCTCATAAAGCATGTTTAGTTCTTATATAGTTTGTATTCCTACGATCCTTGGGCTCACGTTGTCTCTCACAATGCGTAGGTGATCAGGTAAAGGCATCGCGGAATGAACTTCGGACGCTCTTGGATACTTTGGAGGATACTTTTTATGCTTTGTACTTGTGTTTTGAGACTTGTATATACACATGGAAGCATGATTTACACTTAGTATATTTTTGGTAAAAGTTGAATTCTAAGTTTGATAGTATGTAGCTCCAATGTTTGTAACTTCAAGTTTCTGGGCCATCGAGCTCCGAATTTCCTGTTTAGTATTTTCCCATAGTATATCTACTATTTGCAGTGAGGCCGGTGTGCCTAGTGGGTAATTGTGGGGCCTTATGGCTATCCGATTAATTCGCCAAAAAAGTAAGCTAGTTTAAGGTTTTTGGATTTTAGGAAAAAATGTTTTCAAGGCTTAATTTGAGATTTCAAGTTTCAAGCTTTTCTACTTGCCTTCTCATGCCAGTTTAAATTTTTTCTTGATGTTTGATGCAAAAAAATTCATTTTGGAACAAAAAATTCATTGTTGTATCAATGCAAAATAAGCCAAATTGTCAAGCTTCGCTCGAGCGGTGGCAGGCCTGCTCGAGCGAACCCCCTATTCCATGCCTATACGAAAATTGTTCCATTTTTGTTAAACATTGGGGTTTTGTTTATACACTTTGGGGCCTCTTTTGAGCTTAATTGATATACTACACTTAAATTAAAACGGTCCCTCTTGACTTAGTTTTAGCATGGTTAATGTATGCTTTAAACAAACTTTTTTATAACTTTAACTCATTTTCAGTTTTGGCTCATTATTTTAGGCTTTAGGTTTATATGTTAGATTTCGTAGTATGCTTTAGCATCGTATGTTAATAATTCTTAGTACGTCGGGTTTGGGGCTTCACAACATGGTATCAGAGCTCTTAGTACGAATACCTAAGGAGCGTGGAGATGGCTAGTCCATCCGAGATGGTTGAATTACATGTTACATCCATGTTTTGTTTGCTTTCTTGACGTATGTGAATTGATTACTTGCACATGCTATGGGCTATGTGGGCATGAGGGTAGATCTTAAAGATGATTTGTCTTACCTTTGGTGTCCGTTAAACTTGTTTGGAGTTCGAGTTAAGGGAGCGTTCGGCCAGCGTTCTTCTTAGCAAGAAAAGAAACTAAGTTAAGTGGGTTGAGTTATCATTCTAATGATTCTATCTCGGTATATGTTACTTGTTTTGATATTATTCTTTTGGCGGACATGGTGCAATGCTGTATCTACCTTTGTCTTTCATATAGAGTTATGATGCCACATCGTGGTAGAGGTTAGGACAGGGCCCACAACCGAGGTTGAGTTGATGACCATGCGATAGGCGAGGGAGATATACACGCTCATCAGGATCACGTTGGGGAGGAAATCCATATCCAGTAGGACCGATTATTAAGAACGTTCATGTGTAGCCAGATCCAGCCGAAAGGGAAGCATAGGTCCAGCAAGAGCTAGTGTAGAAGGCAGACGTGTTGCGACATATGCTAGCTACCATGCCGGCTATGCAGGAAACGATAAGGGGAGGAGATTGGGCCATCGAGCCATGAGCTTCTGTGGCTATGAGGGAGCTCCAATGGATAGATCCTCCTATCTTTACTAGGGAGTCTGATTTAGAGGCTGCGACATAGTGGTTGGAGATAGTAGTCATGATCTTTGATACGTTATGCACGGAGGCTAAGTTACGAGTGAGCATAGCAGTCTTTTAGCTGAGGGGTAGTGCGTGAGAGTGGTGGATGTTTGCGAAGACCACTATCGATGGGACGTAAGCATCTTTTAAGAGGGTGTTTTATGGGAAGTATTTTCCTTCATCGTTCAAGGATGCGTACCATGAGAATTTCCTGAACTTAGCCCATGAGGGGTTATCAGTCCTATAGTACGAGGTGAGGTTCACAAGTCTATCCTGCTTCGCTCTCGAGATCGTGATGACAAAGGAGTTTGTGCGCAGATTCGAGCAAAGACAATGACCATTCATCAAGGACATGATGGCAGCATCTGACATTCACACTTATACGAATGTTATGGAGATGGAAATTCTAGTTGAGAACTCGTTAGCAGAGATCTGTATGGATAGAGAGTCGTGGACGCAGCATAGAGGTTCTAGTATGAGGCCAGACGGGCGTCCGTAGAAGAAGCAAAGGTTCGGGAGTCAGCCACCTTGAGGCATGGGTACATCATCATTGACTTCTTCGGGACGTGCGGATCCCCATGGGAAGACATGCTATACTTGCATATAGGTGGGACACATTAAGCGAGACTACCCACAGAAGGGCACAAGGTCAGAGTACAGGTCAGTGCCATAGCCAGACCCAAGGGATGACCCCACCTACTTGCTATACTTATTGGTGGGTGGGCCATATTATTAGGGACTACCGATAGAGAGCGAATGCACAGGGATCACCAGCTAGACAGTCGATGTTTATGTCATAGACACAACAGCATCTTATGACGGCGGTACGGACATTGAGTTCTGTATCGGTCTTTACCCACCCTACATGATTTCAGGGAGCTATAGATGGAGGCACCCAGCAGCACTTGAGTAGGGTATGGACCTTTGGTCATTTATTATTATCATGAAACAATGTCGTTTAGATGATTTTGGTGACCCAGGAGTGCTAGAATCACAGACCGGTTCGATTCAAGAAGAGGCTCGGCCAAAAAGAAATAACGTGCATAAGCGAATGAAGGAAATTGATATACCTTCACTATTTTGGTCATACCTTTTTCGAAAAAACTAATTTTGATGTCATACTAGAACCACAGGAAAGAAGACTTTTGGGGCTTCAATTTGGATATAAAAATGACCATATTCCGAGTTCGGATGAAGAAGTTATACTCATTTGAAGTTGGGCTAAAATTGCAGTTTGCTCGAACGGATAGGACACCGCTCGAGCGATGTGTCGCGATTCAGGTTTTTAAAAATAGAACCGAGATATTTTTTTTCATTTTTCTCTTTTCTCCTCTCTCTCTAAAGGATGGACCTGAGGTGTGGCGATTTCCAAGGTTTGGAGGAAGTGTTTTGGATAATTATAAGGCCTTATTTGGGTAAGTTCTTCATGGTTTCTCCTTAAGAATCCTAGTATTCTTCATGTTTTCCATGTATTTACTAAAACTATTCTTGTTGCAGAACTTTGATGCGGTTTGAGGCTCGATTATGGACTGATTTGAAGCTTATTCTTCATCTTTGAGGTAGGACTTACTTTAACCTTTGAATAAAGTGGGTTTTGTGTGATGATTTTTGGTGTTTGAGTGAGTTTTGGTTATAAACCCTAGATACCTAGGGTTAGATCCGAAAATTTTGGATCCTTGGTGTATTGACCTTGATGGTTGGTAGGTTTTTATCAATGTCTTTGATGTTTTGAGAATTCTTATCTTGCTAATTTCATAAAAACTATCGATTGGAGAAAATCATGTATTAGGGTTTTTGGTGGATTTTAGGTATAAACCTAGAAATTTGGGATTTTTTATTATAAGCGCTAGAATGTAAAATTGGTGATTCTTGTATGTGATTGAGACCTTAGATTAATTGCCTGTGATTTTGGTGAGAATCCTCCCATGTTGAGGTGGGGGGAGTTTGGCCAAGTCTTGATACTTAGGCACGTTATGGTGTGTTAATGAACCTATTGGTGATTTAGATCACCTATCTAGCATGTTAATGCTTTGTGGGGAGTTAGAATTACGATTGGGCAATGTCCACTCGATTTGGGTAAAATCCACTAATGTTCATAAAAATGGACTTTTTGCTAAGTGTTGGTTGCTTAAGGGTCCAGTGGTGATTTTGATCACCTATTTGGTGTGTTCTCAGTTGAGGGAAGTTGGAAACATGATTGATCATAGGTTACAAAATTTGGGTGAAATCCATTTGAAGTAATGGTATCATTATTTGGTTAATTGTTAGCTAACGAGTACTCATTGATACATTGGAGGATAATTTGGTGATTTAGATTTCCTTATGGATATGTTGTATTTCATAGTGAGATGGGATTGTAATTGAGTATAATTACTTAAGTTGGGTCAACCCCACATGTATAAGTGATATGCGATTTTAGCTAAGTGTTGCAATGCATATGTGTGGGTGTTGTTGAGTGTTAATGAGTGGTATAGATCATTTATTTGACGAATCTGTGTGTTAAGGGTGGTTAAATCCTTAATATAGTGAAATTTGCCTCTTTGGGTTAAAATCCATAAGTGTTGATGATATTGGAATACGATTAAGTGTGGGCACCTATGAGCGCCGAATGACTATGTGCGGGTGACTGAGTAGGGTGATGGTCAAGGCCATCTATTTGATGTGTGCATATGTGTAGAGGTGTAAAACCCTTAGATGTTTTCTTAGGGTTTGAAGTCTTCATCGAAGGACCTGATGAGTTGGGGTGACTTGAGGCTTGAGGTTCTTAACAACTAACTTGTAGTTTGTGATGTGTGGTTGTGCTTTGTGGTACTTGAGGCCTACATCTATAGCATTTTTCTTTGATGTGTACTTTGCTGCTTATAGGACTTGGGGTTCATGTTTCGTGACTCTAGGTTTGTGGTAAGAGACTCATGGCTTGGAGTTTGTGGGATTTGATACTTGTAGCTCATACCTTGTAGTCAGTGACCCATAGTCTGTAACTAGTATCTTGGGGCACATGGTCAGTCTCTTGTGGTTCCTGACCAGTCGCGTGTGGTTTATAGCTAGCAGCTTTTAGTTGACGGCTAGTACCTGACGATTAGTGGTTGTGGTTGAGGTTGGTGGACCATGGCTTATGGCCAATAGCCTGTGGTTGGTGGCTCGTAGCTTAGGGTTAGTGGCTAACACCTTATGGTTTTTGGCCTACAACTTGTGGTTTGTAGCTTGTAACTCGTGCTAGTAACTTGGGGTTTGTAGCGTGAGATTCGAGGCTTGAGATTTGTTACTGGTGATGTAGTATAGCGTTATATGTCAGTTAGAACTCTTTAGTTATCAACTTATGCGTATGATTGGTAGTTGGTGTAAATCCCTTGATGTGGAGATGTGTAGTTGCCCAAGTGGTTTGAGAGGTGACGTGTAGTTACCCAATGACATGTGTGTCGATATATGGTTACCCTAATGGTTCGTGGGGTGACGTTTTGTTATTCGAGTGTTCTGTGTGGTGATGCTTAGTTACCGTAGTGGCTTGCGCGGTGACAGGTAGTCCCGTCATCACATGCGTTGTGATGCTTAGTAGTCATAGCTGCTCACTTGGTTATGCGTAATTTATGTTGTGGGGTATATGGTGATGCGGTTACCGTAGGGAGGTGTTGTGAATTAGCCTAGGCTTTTCCCTCACGTGTGATTCTTTGCTATGCCTTCATGTCATACTGTCTGTGCTGCATGAGTTATAGATGTTGTAGTCATTTGTGGACATGATTGCACATTATTATTATGCATAGGAGGTGAGCAACATACGTGACATGATGCGGATAGAAATAGGCTTATCCTTATTTGTGGGCTTAAATATGTTATATTGTATATTATTGCCTTGTAAGTAATTACTTAAGGTTGATCGTTGGCGATAATTATGATGTATCGTGGGTAAGCCTAGGTTTATCCTTGTTATGAGTTAGATCTTGCATTGGTAGTATATCTTTGCAATTTATGTGATTTTATTGGAATCGATGGTTAGCAATGAATATGATTTCATTCGAATGAGCTTAGGATTATTCATATTTATGGGCTTAATTATACAATTCTAGTATATGCATGCCTTGCATGATGTTCGTTTTGTTGGTTGATGATAATATAATGCTAGTAGGCCTAGGCTTATTCATTTTAGTTGATTACTTGTGCGACAAAATTATCTCTTGCATAACATGTGGGTTATTCAGGACGATGCAAATGACTGTGGTAATGATAGTCCAGACGGGGATCCACCACATGGCTCGGACAAGAGCCTAGACTTGGATGGGAGTCAAGGTGATTGTTTGTGACTGCTACCGTGGTAGTGGTAACTTCATTGGCTTGGATGGGAGTCAAGGAGTATTATTGCCATTACTACCGTGGTAGTGGCCATTGGCTCTGACGAGAGCCTAGGTTCGGATGGGAGCCAAGGGCGATTGTTGTGGTTGCAACATTCGTAGTGGGCATTAGCTCGGATGGGAGCTAAGTTAGATCGTTGTGGTTGCTACATTCGTAGTGGCCATTGGCTCGTATGGTAGCCAAGTTGGATCGTTGTGGTTGCTACATTCGTAGTGGCCATCGGCTCGAATGTGACCCAAGTGGGATTATTGTGGTTACTACATTCGTGGTGGCCATAGGCTCAAATGGGAGCCAAGTTGGATTATTTTGGTTGCTACATTCATGCGGCCATAGGCTCGGATGGGGGCCAAGCTGGATGGTGTACGGTTACAACCATGGTGGTGACCATTTGGTTAATTGACACCATGTAAATATGAAAATGTGGGAAAAGAGTTTTTATGAGGAAGGAAATGAAACACCTTTTAAGAAATGTTTTTCTTAAAAATAGAGTCATGTGAATACAGTTTTCTACAAAATATGGAACGAGGTTCCTATTTTGACTGGGGTTATGGTATTCACATGCTCGGCTCTCATGTTATTTATTTTTATTCTCTGGTTAGAGTATTTCCTATACGATCTATCACTCATGTTGTTGTAACCCACACTTTCAGGTTTTGGCATGGATGGCTCAGCTTAGTTGGAGGATATGCTATAGTCATGTCCTATCTATATAGATGTATTAATTTTGTAATTACATCAATTGTATTATTTGTAGCTTTATCTCTTTAGATTTCTCTATTGGGTTGTAAGGCCATAAGGCCACCCTTATGTATTGTTTATACTCGGTTGCATGCTTGGAGAGTAGTTAGTTAGCGTTGTTTAGTGACTTTTATTATAGATGTGATTGCATATCCGTTTATACAGGTTTTTGTTGTCAAAGATAGTCCCAAATACAGGCGAAACTCTGCCGAATTTTTTGGCGGTCCAGAGTTAGTTTAATTTAGATTGAACCGGCATGGTAGATATGCTATGCTTGTGATGAGTTATATCAGTTGGATATTGATTTAGTTCAGGATGTTACATATGGTATCAGAGCATGGTTAAGAATACTTTGGAACCGTGGGAAGGGTTGACCACGTGTGGTGTGTTGGTGGTAGGTACCCGTGTTAGGCATACTTGAGTTAGTATGTCTTGTTGGTAGTCGCATAGTGGATTCTGATGGCACCCGTGTTACGCATACGCGAGTTAGTATGTCTAGTTAGTGGTCGTATAGTAGATCTTGATCCTATGTGTTATATGCTATGTGCTGCATGTTATTTGGTATGTGTTATGTCTGAGCATGGAGGTTGTGCCTTAGGATGACTTACCTTACCTTGTGCATCCGACTAACTGGTTTTGGGTTCTGGTTACATAGGTGTTTGGCCGACGTCATTTCTAATAGGAATTCTGGATGAGTTATAAGATTGGTGTGTCATCTATAGGTACTCCTCAGTATGTGATGGGTGTCGATGTGATATATAGAGTTACGTGTCTATGTGATTACCTATATGATTTTATGTGGATATAGTACGATATTAGTTCTTATTGCAGAGATGTTGATTTATGACTAAGTATAAACAACGCGTTATTAGACGAGCTTTTAGGTGGTGACCTATAGTTCATGTTCTCCTTTGCGAGGAGTGGTTGTTGTTATGATGTTGTTCACGTCTCATTATGATGGATTTTTTTAAGCCCGAGGGCTTGGTTGGAAAGAACCGGGGAGAAGTGCACTCCCGCGGTGATGAGGTGGTGGTGTTGTGCCTGATTGTTGGTGATCTTGAGAGTTGGATTGGTTCTAGACTCTAGCGTGAAATTTCGGGGACAGAATTTCCGAAGGTGAGGAGGGTTGTAGGGTCCAGACCTTTGGTCATTTATTATTATCTCAAAACGATGACGTTTGGATGATTTTGGTGACCCAGGAGTTGTGGAATCGCGTACTGGTTCAATTCAAGAAGAGGCTCGACCAAAAATGTGCAAAAGCAAATGAAGGAAACCGACATACCTTCACTATTTTCATCATAAATTTTTCAACAAAATGAATTTTCATGTGAGGCTAAAACCATTGGAAAGATGACTTCTGGGGCTTCAATTGGGATGTAAAAATGACCCTATTTCGAGTTCAGATGAAGAAGTTATGCTCATTTGAAGTTGGGCCAAAATTGTAGTCCGCTCGAGCAGACCGAACACCGCTCGAGCGGTGTGTCGCGATTCAGGTTCTTAAAAATAGACCTAAGAGATTTTTTCTTTTTCATTTTTCTATTTTTCCCCTCTCTCGAAAGGCTGGAACTGAGGTGCAACAATTTCCAAGGTTTGGAGGATGCGTTCGGGATGCTTGTAAGGACTCGTTTGGGTAAGTTGTTCATGGTTTCTCCTTAAGAATCCTAGTATTCTTCATGTTTTCCATGTATTTACTAAATCTATTATAGTTCTGGATCATTGTTGCGGTTCGAGGATCGATTATGGACTGATCTGAAGCTTATTCTTCATCTTTGAGATATGACTTACTCTAACCTTTGAATAAAGTGGGTGTTGTGTGATGATTTTTGGTGTTTAGGTGAATTTTGGTTGTAAACACTAGATACCTAGGGTTAGATACAAAAATTTGGGATCCTTGGTGTATAGACCTTGATGTTTTGTTGGTTTTTATCAATGTCTTTGATGTTTAGAGCAATCTTATCTTGCTAATTTGATAAAAAAAAAAAAAAAAAAACTATCAATTGGAGAGACTCATGTATTAGGGTTTTCGGTGGATTTTGGGTATAAACCTAGAATTTGGTGGTTTTTTATTCTAAGCCGTAGATTATAAAATTGGTGATTTTTATATGTGATTGAGACCTTCAGAGACTTAATTGCATGCGATTTTGGTGACAATCCTCCTATGTTGAGGTGGCGGGAGTTTGACCAAGTCTTGGTACTTAGGCACGTTATGGCATGTTAATGAACCTATTGGTGATTTAGATCACCTATCTAGCACGTTAATGCTTTGTGGGGAGTTAGAATTGTGATTGGGCGACGTCCACTCGATTTGGGTGAAATCCACAAATGTTCATAAAATGGACTTTAGGCTAAGTGTTGGTCGCTTAAGGGTCTAATGGTGATTTAGATCACCTATTTGGTGTGTTCTCACTTGAGGGAAGATGGAACCATGATTGATCATAGGTTGCATAATCTGGGTTAAATCCATTTGCAGTATTCATATGGTTATTCGGCTAAGTGTTAGCTAATGAGTTCTCATTGCTAAATTGGAGGATCATTTGGTGATTTAGTTTACCTTATGGATATGTTGTATTTTGTAGTGAGATGGGATCGTAATTGAGTATAATTACTTAATTTAGGTGAACCCGATGTTGGGATAGTATGCTTAAAATCCATGTTTTATGTATTTATTATACGGGATCCTGGTATATTAATGAGAATTCTATTGAGATGTTATGCATATTAGGATTCATATTTATTCTGTACGATGTATGTATGCATTGTCCGTATATACTGTCCAGTATTTGACTCGTCGCATGAAGCGGGGAAGATCGGGTCAAAGGTTCTAACATATATACAAGGAGCTCACGACCGCAATGGACCCGGACT